>BMAO01011644.1:0-27408 GCA_019973975.1 Trichonephila clavata | reverse complement strand
TGGTACCACTACCCCATACTACACCATTTCATATAGAAAACTTTAAAACATAAATTTCTTCAAAATATCTAAGCCATAAATTTTTTTCATTTTAAGTTCATGGATCAAAATACATTATTAGAAATAAAACTTTAAATGTTTGCTTGTAAATTATTAAGCATATTAAGTACAATGTGTTTCTTAAATATTTTAAAATAAATTATTAAAAACCAATACGGAACATATACAATAAATTTAGAACTAATAGCATATAATTAAAATGACAAGAATATAAAAAGAAAAACTTCTCAATAATAAAAAAAATTGCCGAATTTTTTTTTCTTGCTCTTTTCTCATTATTTTCAATATTACCAAAACATACATCGGACACTGCAAGGTTAGAAAGATTTTGAATTTTTGATTTTTGATTCATTTGAATACAGAACTGTTGGATGAATTGTAGACAGATTTTTTTAACATATTTTTGATGATGAAGAATATTTATTTTCATTACAAAAAACGCACAAATCTTGAAACTATAAAAGGGATTTTTTTTCCATACGAGATGGAGACGAGACAGGAAATTCCCTCCTCTTAAAGTAGTTGTGAAACACTTTTGCACATCTTACGATGAATGGGCACATCCACAGATTTTTTTTTCTTTTCATTTTTATTTGAATAGTATCGATGACAAATCGTAACTTAAATTTTTTTTTCCGAGTCCTTATTGAGATTTTTTGCAACATATCTTCTTTCTTCGAGAGGTGACCATCCTACCTACTAACGTGAAAGCGCGGCCGTTGAAACAGATTTCCAAATACAATTATTTAAGGTGATTGATGGTTTATTTTTTATGGCATTGATGAGGGAGTCCTTTAAAATAGTAAATACAGTTTATTGAACATTTAACACATAGCGTTCCAACATAACAAGAAGCGGACACAAACCAAGCTGCAGGTGGTTACACAAATTGAAGGCAGACAAAGCACAAGAGAGCGGTCTCCAGAAATCTCGATGTATATATAGGCAGCTCAAATCACAAGATCTGAGTGGATGGATAGATGTAGTTTAAAATACTCTCGTTAGGCGGCTGGTTAACTTATTATTAAAACGTTAGTCCTGAAGGGATGGACCACAGATAAATCAAAAACTAACACAGATTAAATTACTTGGAATTATTAAATATATAGGTGTGTGTGTCTTATAAATTAAGCATACAAGTAGTTAAATTATAATATTGAGATGACTTCTTTTGTTAATCTAATTATAATTTCGACTATCACAGGTAAGACTGACAAATTTTTTGTAGCCCATTTAAAGATAATGTTCATACAGCAATAATTACTGTAATTGGTGTAACACAATTTAACAGACTTTTTTTTAAAACAATGTGCAAACTAGACATTTATCAATTACGCAATGGAACAACTTCTGAAATTGCCACCTTCGGGAAATGTTCGCAAATTGTGTAGTACCTCTACACAAAAAATGGAACAATAATCATAATATGCAGTCTCAGTTTGGAAAAGGCCCTTGAGCCAATATTGTGAGAAATCAGTGTCGGCAGCGGCATCCGATTAAAAATGAGGAACAAGCTACCATTGAAACATTTAGAACTCAAATGAATCAGCAATGCACAAGAAAACAAAACTATCGAAGCTCGTTATTACGTAAGACTTCGGCATCTGAAGTCTACATGCAGCACCTGTGTTGACAAACGCTAATACTAAGAAGTTGTCATTTTGCATTGCAGTACAAATGTTTGACCAGAACAATGGGGAAAAAATGCTTCAAACTCCTCATTGGATGGATGGGCAATGACGCATTCGCCAGGAAGAAGCAAGGAACAATATTTATTCCACAGACAATTATTGATGCCCAGCATGAAAGAAGAGGTCTGTAATTGTCTCGAACATATGTTCAAGATATGTTTTAAGTTTATTAATTCATTTGGAATTTACTCTCAATAACGACAAATACTTATCCAAGTCGTTGATCGAGTACCCCTTATGGCAAGATGGGACATTCAACTGGACATGGCATGCGCTCAAAAATTGTCCATGAATGTTTTGAAAGAAAAAGACACACTTTGTTTACTACCGTGACTGTGAAGTTCTACAGTTAGGAATCTTTTAGAAAACTGTGATGATATTTATATCAGCATTACAGACAAAACACTCAGCCTCTAATGAACACAGGGGTGGGTTTATAGGTATAAACTCCTCTCATAGACCAACAGATTTTAAACCTGTTACAAAAAGATTACGTTTCGGTTCTTCTGGCTACGTTTTTCTTAAAAAATATAATCCCGCCCATGAAAGAAGTCTGTGCATATACTCCACGGCCCTTAACGACGAAATCTTAATGACTGATGCTGTTTTGTTCTTATGGTAAAATATTTGCGCGTGTAAATCTTTCACTGATAAATTCAGTATAATTATGTTCCTTAAAGTTGCTTTAAACGTATAAAAAAACTACTCTGATTAATTTAATATACAGTAGAAAGTCGTTTATCCAAATCAATTGGAACCAGACATGGTTCGGATACGCGATTGTTCGGATAACCGAAAACCAAATGTGACCATGCAGTATATGAAACTGGACACTATACGAATATTGACAATCATAATACATGCGGGAAACGTGCTTGAAGAAAATGCAATATAGGTGCAAAATGTCGCAATTTTACCTTTATCGTGGAAAAAATCTTATTTTTCGCTGTACCATTGTGCACCTTCGTGTTTTCGCTGCAAGATCTCTGATTCTCTTGAGCAGCAGTTGAGTAGGACAGCACTCTGAAAGCTGTTCGTACTACTCCATAGCTGTCTATAACGCAGAAAAACACGTCAGCATTTGATGGATAATTGCTACTTTTGTTGTCGTTGTCCTCATTTTCACCCGTTTCATCGTCTACAGGGTCGGATTTTTCTTGCAAGAAAGTCCCAATCTCGTCATTATTTAGCATTTGAAATCCATTGCCTTCTACTTTGCATGTCATCCAGGTTTCTACATCAACAAAACTCAACAATAGATCACGTATATACCCCCTCACTTGGAAACAAATTGATCTAATAATCCGCAAAGATGTGTAACAAATCACATAACTGAAATTCCCCAAATACCTCTCATCTTGAGTCTTTCCGTCACTTTTTGGCCTCACGCGAAACAACCGTTGATCATTGCACTATTATGAAACGTATCCGTACTTTGGACTGGATATTTGATGCTTCGGATAATAAACGTTCGGATAAACGACGTTCTACTGTATAATATTATAATTTGATTAACATAGTCGAAAATATGAAAGAATAAATGTTTCAATTTTCAATATTATGTATGTACACTCATGGTCTTCTGTAAGAGAGATTAAATTCTATTTTTTCCCCCAGAGTTCCGAGAACAGAATTTTGTGCTCGATTTTCAGACTTTTGTGAGAAACCAAAAGATATAAAGAAATTTTGTCAGCACGAGCCCCAATTCTGCAAGGGAAACGTTTCTGCTTTATTGGTATGCCATAATATTTATTTTTATCTTTTAAATTTGTCGTGCCCCAGTCCTATCTTGGACTGGATTCACATTGCCGGCGCGCCTGGTGTGGAAAGAAACATATCATCACCAACAAAAGCCATAACAATAATTATTTATTGTAGACAGACAAACACAATTAGCAATACAAGTTCAACTATAAGTGGAAACCCTGGAGTGATTTTCTAATATCTAGATTAATCCTGATACTCAGATCTAATACTCAATTCTAACCTTCAAATCTAATATTCCCTACTAAGTAATCTCAGCTATCAGAATTGACAAGGAGACGAACTCTTGCTAACCTCAGGTCGGTACTAAATCTAATCCCTTTGATTCCTTCAATGATTAACAATATCAAATACTATCTAATACGCGCTAAGTTCGCTGAAGAGATCCGTAGACGATACTTACATTTAGTCTGGCAATTCTTTCTCCTTCTCCTTAACAATTACGAAATCTAGACTTTATATAGTCGAACTTATTAGCATATCACTATCTCGTGTTTTTCCCGAGGAGGATGTGAAATAGAATAATTGCTGGCTCCAAAGTTACCCAAGAGGATTAATAGAAGATTGACGCGGATAGACCCGTCACAACTTTAACAATTTTACTGGAAAAACTCAAATATCTGTACCGTTATTTCTGTGCCGGTATTGGTAGATAAAAGCCAATTAAAAATAAAAGTTCAAGACAAGGAATATCTTGACATTAGCATCCAACAATAGTTGGAGCATTTATGTTTATATTGGATTTATCAGAACGACATATTTATATTCTTATGTTTACAATCACCTTCTCTCTTTTTATATTCAATTAATTCATTTCGTTGTCAACCAAAGTTAAGGGGTCTCAGGGGTGTTAAAAATGTTTCGAGAGCACAAAATATGAGCAATTTTCGACTAGAAATAATTCTTTGAGGTTAAAATGAAATAATTTGATTCTTTTACACATTTTTTATAAAGGAATAAAGTTTCAAAAAAGTATAAAATGTCTAAAATATAATCATAATTTTAAAAATAATAAGCACATAAATATAAGAAAAATTTTTGTAAGAAACAAATAGTAAGTTTTACGACGCGCATGATATTTTCTGAAATAATAATTCTAATTACTAGCAATAAGTTGATTTATAAAGTCAAATATATCCTTATTAGATGGTAGCGATTAGATATAAAAAGAATCAAAAATAATATTTTTTTAAAAATAAAAAAAGTACATTTTTAAAATTTTTTTCAAAAAATTTAATTTTTTTTGAAATTTTTCAAAAATTACAAATATGTAATACTATAAATAGCTAGGATTCAAAGATTATGATAGAGTTTATAATTCTGTAAAGTTTTATGCATCAAAGTATGATAGTTTTTGAAACGCAATGCGCGTAAGTGAAAAAAACACAAACTGAGAAAAAAGTCTTTAAAGTTTTAAATTGAATTTGAGAAAATTAATTTTAAAATTTACATGCTAAAATGCTCCAGGATCATAGGATATGCCTTCCTGTTGCTCAAACAGCTCAATTTCTGTACTCTTTTAATTTTTTATCTTTTCAAGCTTCAAACGATGACGTTGAGCTCCTCTTTCTTGACGTAAAGATTCGACGATTGTCACGTTCAGCAGGGACACACAAACATTTTTGTTAATTTTTAAGCCAAATTTCTCTAAAATAGTAATAAGTATTTGATTTCCATCATTAAAAATGCTGGTTGCTAGATTTGCAGCAATCTCTGCAATCTGAAGGCTAGAATCAATCGTCTTCGAACAAAACTTCCAGATTAATGAATTTAAACTTTCATTAGGATTCTGTGTCTTACCTCCTAAGCATTTCCTTCAGGAGTGCCAGATGAGATAAGTCTGCAAATACAGGCTTAATTACATCTCGAACAGCTTCGCAACTGAGGGTTTGTGTTTATAATTTTGTAAATTATTATTAATTGCGGCATTATACTTACACTATGTATTTTGGATTTGTAGGACAAAATCAGTGCATCGGTTCATCATCGGTGCTGCAAGAATGACCCCAAACAGCCCAAATGGCTTTCCGCATTTCCTTTACACTAAGTAGAATTGCATCGAATAGCATTACCATAGTAATGCGCAAGCTTATCAATTAAAACTATCAGTTAACCTACCTTTACCGCCTATAGTTTTACCATCAGATAATTTCTTCTTACCATATACTAATTTAAGCTTCCTAAGCCTTGTACCCATTCTCTTTTGCACATGGCCTACACATTCTATTTTCTGAATAAGATGCATCGCCGTACGGATTGTTTTCAGAAAGGGCATTGAATGTTTTTGTGTCGCCATCTCCTATGTAGTTCGAATATTTCAGGTTGTGAAGCTTTTCTGATCGATTAAAAATCCTCAACATCCCGTCAACCTCCATCTTACCAGCAGAGCCAGAATAATTTTTTCTACGTGAAATCTTATGCGCTCTTTTCCATTTATTGTACTTGATACAAAACTTTACCCCTTTATAACTGTCGCTTCATTTGCAAAATGAGGACAACACTTCCCTATCCAAAACCTTACCTGTTTCGGCCCATTAGAGTACATACTCCAATCAACGATGAATGTCCTCTCGTCTTCCAGGTCCCATCACCACTTACCGTTAAAATGTTATCAGGTAACGAAGAATTTCTTCGACAGCTGCCCTGTTCATGCTTTCTTCGGCGACTTCCTTCATAACAAGTGAAAGTTTATTATTAATAACATCATATGATTTTTGTTCAACAGGATTAGGAAGACTCATTACAGAACAAAAGGTTTTTAATGACTCTAAACCTTGACCTATGCATCTCATTGCTAAAATAGATCTTCTGTTAATTTTCTGGAGCATTATTTTTATTCCCAATGTTTTCACAGCTTGAAAAAGTACAAAATACTCCCACAGTTTTTACAATGTATTTCAAAATTCGAAACATAAACCACAAGTGGATTTTTTCATTAATTGTTAATGGTTTATGACATTTTAAAACAGCATGATACTGACAAAATAGAGCTTAAAGGTTGAAATAAAATCAAAAATACGATATTCTTTGAAGTTTTCACCTACCTTAACAAGATTTCACTTTAATGAAGTCTGAATTCCTGAAAGTTTTTTACTAGAAGCATTTTTTCATTTCGGCACAATTACTTGTACTTTTCAATTCTGCACACTTCCTCGTATCTTTCATATCTGTAACATGTGAGTCACTTACCTTTAAATATTTATTTCCTCTAAAATCTTTTGTTGGGGCGATTGCCCAACGATTTTTTCAGAATAAAACAACACATATCTTCGATTTAGATAAGCGTTTTAAAAAAACGTGTACTAAAGTAAACACAACAGAATCAAAACACGGCAGAATGAATGTGTTGAGTTGCAGGCTTCCTTCTGATCAACTCAAGCGCTTAAAATATTTCATGAGGCTTATTAAAAACAGAAAAATGAAAGGTATGCATAAATTTAAAAATAAATGGGCGTGGCATCTGTCCATTTAAAAGTTGTTTATGACTAATTGCTGTTTGCAATTTTTTGAATAACTTTCGAAGTTTTTAGAGTATTGTCACGTGGTTAGTATCAAAATGTTCAGAAAAAAAAATGAAGAACAAGATATATTTTTTTCGAAAATTCGAAAAAAAAAAATTGTTAACACCCCTTAGACCCTTAAGATAGTCAGGAACTGAACACATGTGTTTGTGGTTTAAAACATTTATAAATTTATCTAGCTCTCACAAGAGGGGATCATTTGTTCGATTATAAAAAGGTATAACTTATTAGAACATTGATATGGCAGGCGATAAGTATGTATTTGTTTATATATATACACTGGTGTCAAAAAGTTAAGCATAAATCGCAAAATGCGAAAAATATGGACACGAATACAGGGAATAATATCTTTTACTCAAAGATACAGGGACGAAGTTCTTGAGCCTTATGTTCGCTTGTTTCGAGGTGCTGTTGGTTCTGACTTCATATTCATGGATGATAATGCGCCATATCATCGAGTGGTGCTGATTGGTGACTTCCTTGAAACGGAAAACATCCAGCGCATGTCGTGGCCTGCAAACTCTCCTATTTAAATCCTATCAAGCATGTATGGGATATGCTCGGGAGACAAATTGCAGCCCTTTCGTACCCACCAATCTTGGTTACAGAACTGAAGAGAGCTCTCCAAGAAACTTGGAACAGTTTGAGCCCACAACTCATTCATCATCTCATAGCAAGTATGGTAAATCGCTGAGGTCAGTGGTGACCACACGCCTTATTTAACTGCAGCATCAGTATTTTATTTAATGTTTTCTTTCATTTTTTCTTTAAAGTATGAATCCTTGCTATGCTCAGTTTTCTTTCAAACTGCTACTTTGGATAATAAAATTAATTCTTCTTCTTTTGATTTACTTCCTTATTTTATAACCATTTTACACTCGCATATCACGTTTCCCGTCATTCTGATTTACAGTTACTTCTTTATTCACATAATTATTTAATGATGCTTAACTTTTGGACACCAGTGTATATTTATAGAGTTATCGAATTACACAATATTGAATACTAAACTGAAAATTTAGTTACTTTTATTTTCAATTCTGCATTAATTTAGCTCATTTGATTTTCACAATTATAAGTTAAAAAATTATGTGTGTATATATATGTACGTATATAAGTTAAAGTTTGTATAATTTTTTTTCTCCGATAGATTCCTAAGTTTGGATATTTCACTCAAATTAAAAATGGAAAAATTAGAGACATTGTCTGGCAATTGTTAGTGAATTCCAGCGAGAGCCATCATGGTTGTTCCAAGATGGATTACATTCCGGGTATTGTACAAATATAATTATATTTATCTGTAATTTTAATGATTTTTTTTATCATTTGAGACAATGTTTTAAAATGTTTTGATACAGTATCGAAAATTATTCGAATATACTAATCATGACTTTTGATTAAATTTTCACAATTTTATGTGATGTATAAATTTGATTATTACAGATGAAGCAAATAATTTAATTCTACGAGTGTTGTTTTAACCGGAAATATGCTCTAACCGTTTATTAAATATATATATATATATATATATGAAATAGACGTGGCCGATGGAATGGTTTTCTTTAAATGAGATTGATGAGGCAGTCCTGAGGTTAATCTTGTTTATTGTACACTGAACATGAAGACACACAGACGGATTCACAAATAAACACACATAACACAAACACAAAGCACAAAACAAGCTGCAGCCGACTACATATTGAAGTAGACAAATACAGAAGCGAAAGAGCGAGTTGGTCACCAGAATCTCGGTATTTATAGGCTTCTCAAATCACATGATCTGAGTGGGTGGATAGGTGTAGTTTAAAAGACTCTCGCTAGGCGGCGGGTTAACTTATTACTAAAACGTTGGTCCTAAAGGATGGACCAAAGGTAATTAAAAGTTATTAAGAATAATTAATGGGGATTATTACATATATATATATATATATATATATATATAATATGCATATATATATATATATATATATATATATATATATATATATATATATATATATATATATATATATATTTCCACTGATATCGAGAAGGATGTTTTTGTCATATTTTTTGCCAGTTACACATTCGCTCATTTTAAATAGGATGTTGCCGTTCCCACCACACAGCAGAGATTCGTTTTCTTTGTGGTGTGGTCAACACACATGTAATAGCACTTGCACCCGTAAAAATATTGCGCGTATTGTGTTGCACATCACCCGGCCATCGAAGCTAAAGACACCGACCATGGTCACCCCCGAAGCCTAGAGAGGCCAGAGAGAGAGAAAAAAGATGATCTGAAAACTTCGTTGAGGACGGACGCAAAAAAAATCTTTCCTTACAAAACAACAGAACTTGGGACTCTAATAATCTATTTACTAAGTTAATAACCTCAATGTAAATCTGTAAACAGTAGCTGTGACGTAATTAAACTTAACATTTTTGTTAACCAATATCAAGCTACCTTTATTTGTCTCAAACGTCACAAGGCGAATTCAACAATCTATATTGACATTCCAGTAATAATCCTTCGGAAAAAAAGCCACAGATTGTATTTTTTTGCACAAGAAATTCATTTTTATGGAAATTATGGTCAGTTGAAATATAACAAAATGATTGCTTTTAATCCAGTAGCGAGGATACCATTATAGATAAATTAGTGTTGTAATTGTAAAAATTGTAATTTAATTTCTAGTCAAAAAGATAACTTATAAAAGCGTGTCCAAAATGCTGTCAATTTCTTTCTAGTTTTGTGAATTGGTTGTAAAATGTTGAATTTGTTGTTGATCTTGGTGATGATTGGGCAGTGTTTGTTGTTGTGTACTACGTAGGTTGATTTTGTAGAATTCCGAAATTCGACAATGAAGGCTCATTTGTTACAACTATTTAAAAAAAGGTAAGAAAAGACTTTTCTCATCTACATCGAGAAATCACAATCTATAAGGTGTAATGCAACAAGTTCAGTGACAGACAAAACGATGGTACACAGAATATTCGAAACATGAATATAAATGCATGAGCTGTGTACTATTATCAGTGTCAAACCAGGGGTAGCAGAGATCGAATTGATATAGGAGAAAACTTATATTAGTAAGGGATCAAACGAATGGAGTTGCTCAACAATAAGAGAATAGGAATTTTTCTCAAATATTTTGAATACGATGACGATGAGTCCAGTTGAGATGCCATATATCCCATGTTTGTTATGTAGGACACATACTTTTAGTGCTTTGTGCAACACTGGAGTAGAAAAATTGTATGTTTAGGCCAACTTCTGTAAGAATATTTTTCAACCGAAGAGATGGCAGATCATTGTTGGACTGTGACGTGTGTGGGCTGTTGTGACAAATCGGGAATTGAAGTTTATTATTTTGTAGATTAAGGTATGGAAAATAAGGATTAGGGAGTTTGAATGCAATTGGCAGTCGTATGTGTAGAGGGATGTGACATCTGGGACTCGATTTTATGAAACATATTTCCCTGGATTTTCAAGAAAAAACTGGATAATTTCGGATTCTGAAATAGGGTACAGACTTGCTGAGCAAACGAGACCGGCAGAGATTTCTGTAGAAGAAGAACGGATGAAGGAACCAATTCAAATTTTTAATAATTTAAGTGGTTTGTTTGCTGAAAAACACTGTCTCATACATGTATTGTGTAAGGAGGTTGAAATAAGGGCTTATTTACCGGTACCGTCAAGGTCATATAATTAAAATTAGAGGAAGCAGAAGATTTTTGTCAACCATGCACAGAAGATGGGAAAGGAGAGGATGACTCTATCTATAAAATACCTGTTTCTCAGGATGCTTGCAGGAAAATAACAGCAAACGGACCAAATGCTGAGAAGCAAATAAATTTACGATGGACTATCGCTGATTGAAAGCGTTTACAAAATACCCACGTTACCCATCGTCATTGATAGATGATTTGCTAATGAGAGACCAAGATAATTCTTACTCTAGATTTCTGCTGAGGGTATTTCCACTAAGATGTAACTCTGACTGAAATCCCCCGAAACTGCTTTTGTCAAAAAAAATAGCAGTTATCCGTTCATGCGAATGACTTTGGCTTCATAATTTTCACTGCTCACATGAAGGTCTTTACAAGAAACGTATTGAAATGCCTAACTCTTATTTTGGATTAATATAATTTTTTAATGCTGTTATATTTAAGTTTCGTAGAAATTCGTTGGCCTTCCCTTGAAAAGTTTCGTTGATTTCATATAATAAATGGATAGATAAGTCGTCTTAGAACACCAAATGCATATGTCAGTTGCCAATTCAAGTCTTTTCATAAAGTTTAACTTCGAGAGAGAGAGAGAGAGTTTTTAAATTTTCTGCTACCCGCATTTCACAAAAAGAAACTGCTTATTACATTAACTCGATTTTAGTACTTTTATTCAGAATAAAAGTGACAGTTTTTTGCTTAATGTAATCCTTAGAACTTATTTAAAAAATCTATTTCTCATTTCTCTAAAATCATACGAACTATTTCATTAAATTAAATAGTCGTTTCTAACACTAGTGAGCTGTGCTCAGATAAGTCTAACACCACCACCAAGTTATTCTTAAGCAAAGATAGTACATGATACAATAAAAATGATTTCGCTAAAATTGTTCTTAGACACAATGATTCCTTTACTTAAGTATATTTGTTACATTAATATAGAAAAAAATAGATTTTTCGCCAAAACCAGTCGTAATTTTACCTTAATGCCTTAATTATAGGCTACAACGCTGAATAATTTGTGTGTAGATAGACTTTCCCCACATGTGACATATTACAATTGTCGTTTGATTATCCTTATCGAAATTTATTGACATTTCCCAATTGCATTTTCAATGTTTTCTTTACTTGCAAAATATTTAAATTAAATTAAATTTCCTCTGAAACCCAACATGTTTTTCTGTTTGGACTTCTCGTCACCTATCTAGGTAGTTTGATTTGAGGGTATTTTTCCCTACATTCTATGTAAGAAAATAAGTACTGTTTTCTTATGTTTCTCTTTATCTATATCTCAATGCTTAATAAATAATATTCTTCCACATTACAGGTGGAAAATCACCTTTGTTTCCGATCAAACGTCAAAAAGTGTAGTCAAGTGTCACTCCCTAAATCTGCACATAAGCAGCAAAAGTGAATTGAAACTGAAAGAATTTGGTGAGTATTCACACAGGTTCAAATAAAAAAAACGACTTTGTATTGAGACTTTTAATTCCGATGATAATTATTTTAACTTAGAATTCGTGTTTTAACTAAGCTAATAGAAAGTAGTTGGAGTCCAGTGGCCGAGTGCTAGTGCATCGCGGTTTCACGCTACAGGTCCGGGGTTGAAATCCTGTGCTTGGTAACGTCGACTGAGCCTTTCATCCCTTTAAATTAATTATTTTATAACTAATATAATGAAAATACTATGTGTATTTTTTATATATTATTCATTTAATTATTTTATAATTATATATAAATTATTTAATAAGTCCTTTTTAAATAAATTTATTTGATTTTAAGAAATAATTAAATGAATTGAAGAAAAATGTTGATCCCGTGACTCGAACCCTTCCGCAAAATAGATACATTTATTTAAAAATGACTTATTAAATGTTTTATATAAATATACAATAATTAAATTTATATATAAAAAACATATATTTTATTATATCAATCATAAAATAATTAATTTTTATAAATAATAATAATAATAAATTTTTTTAGATTATGTTATATTACATATAATATTTTATAATCTCTTGTATGTCACATTATAAAACTATTTGTAACTAAATTTTATGTAAAATATCATTTGCTATTTTTTATATATTTTATTATAAATATTATTAACATGTAAAAATATGTTTATAAAATATAATATAAATATTTACATAATTACTATAATTATTTTACTTTAAAAAATACAAAATAATTACATACAATGTTATTTAATATTTAATAAGTAAATTTGTTTGATTAAAAAAAATATTAAATGAATTGGAAAAAAAGCACATTGATCGATTCGGACCCTATCCATCCGTATAGAAAACAGGTGTTCTGCCAACTAGACTACGTCGTCGCTGGAAGTTATTAAAACTCAATTGTATAAAAGATTAACATCGATTTCGATAGCTATTTTCTCCGAATTGACTTGCCATTCGGCTCTAATACATTGAAGGTTGAACATTCTAAAGGAGTATTACCATTACACCAAGTCTTGTCCTAAGATGAATTTCCTTAGTCGTGCCCTCCCCTTGTAAGTTCAGTTAAATAGGAAATTGTATTTTAACCCGTTTTACCGTAATTTATTTCTTTTTGTTCAAATTTGAGTAGAATTACATTTTTTAAAGTAAGCTAAAATCAAACCAGCTAAATATAACAAAATTTGAAAAATTTATATAATTTATGAATGAAATCTGAACCGTCCTCTAAATAGTAAAATGAGATAAAGGGGATGAAATTTGCATCTCTTCAATGAGGAAGAATTATTTCCAAGTACAAAATCTTACTTTAATTGAATAAAATTTTTTGTTTACAAAATATTTCACTTTTTAATTAAATTTTGCTTTAATTTTGGCGGAAAAGTCCAAAGCAAGCCTGAAAAAGCGTTTTGGCACATTAGCCACAGTATGTGAAACACCGGCGCATGTTGGAATGCGGAGAAACCGATTCATGCAGCAAAGGAAGTTCAGACAAGTTTCGTGCAGACAAGTTTCGTGCGAAGGAACGTTGTTAACCATCAAACAAGGTGAATGATGGCACAAAGACACCAATTAGACATGTTTACGAAAGGAAGAATCGTTGGAATGCTGGAATCCTCACGATCACAAACCGAAGTGTCTTGAATTCTGAATGGGGACCAGTCCGTGCTCTCAAGACTATGTCGGAAGTATCAAAGAACGGGAGATGTTAAACGACAACCAGTATCAGGTCGACCAAGAGTCACAACCGCTCGCCAAGACCGATATCTGGTAATAAGTGTGTGACGTCAGAGGGGCAGTACTGCCAGAGCACTGGGTTCGGTGCTCACAGTCGCCACAGGAATACGAATTTCGAAACAAACTGTTTACAGGAGACTTAATCATGCTGGCATGTATGCCAGAAGACCAGCAGTTTGCATTCCCCTCACGTCTGCACAAAAATGAGCTCGTTTAAATTGGAGCTTTTAACATCAACATTGGAGTATGGGAGAGTGGGCCAATGTGATGTTCAGTGACGAGTCCCGGTTTAGTCAGAGTAGTGATTCTTGGCGTGTAACGATATGGAGAGAACGTGGAACACGTTTTGAACCAAGAAACATAACAGAAAGACATAATTTTCCATCAAGAAGAGTAATGGTATGAACAAGTATCATGATGGGCAGCCGCACAGACCTACATTTCCTTGACACGAGGTCTGTGACTGCTCAAAGATACAAAGATGAAGTTCTTGAGCCTTATGTTCGCTTGTTTCGAGGTGCTGTCGGTCCTGACTTCCTATTCATTGATGATAATGCGCCATGTCACCGATCGGTGCTGATTGATGACTTCCTTGTAACGGAAAACATCCAGCGCATGTCGTGGCCTGCAAACTCCTCTGATTTAAATCCTATCGAGCATGTATGGGATATGCTCGTTAGGCAAACTACAGCTCTTACGCACCCACCAAGCTTAGTTACAGAACTGAAGAGAGCTCTGCAAGAAGCTTGGAACCGTTTGAGCCCACAACTATTTTATCATCTCATAGCAAGTACGTTAAATCGCTGGTTGTCAGAGGTGACCACACGCCTTATTAAACTGCAGAATCAGTATTTATTTAATGTTTTCTTTCATTTTTTTTCTTTAAAGTGTGAATCCTTGCTATGCTCAGTTTTCTTTCAAACTGCTACTTTGGATAATAAAATTAATTATCATTCTTTTAATTTGCTTCCTTATTTTATAACCATTTTACACTTGCATATTACGTTTCCCGCCATTCTGATTTACAGTTCCTTCTTTATTCACATAATTATGAATTATGCTTAACTTTTGGTCTTCATTGTATGTATATATATATATATATATATACAGTGGTGGCAGAAAGTCCTGAACACGCTCATTTTTTAGCGTAATTTTTGTGTTTGCTTTCATTTTTCGTTGTGAAATTATCACACTATCTTAAATATTGTTATTGATGTTAATGTATTTTTTATGCTGATTTCAAATCTACTACTAGTCTCTTAATGATTAAAATATTTTTTGTAGTAAAGCTGCCTGAACACAATAATATGAAATATGTGCAGAATGAAACAATATAGAATAACATAATATGCAAAGAAAAATAACACGAAAATTGACAAATACGGTATATTTAATAAGCATTTTGAAAATTACATTGTTGTCACCTGTTAGAAAATCAATATTTTATGGGCCAGCCGTTTGCTTTAATTACGGCTCTACATCTTTTTGGCATGGAATGCACCAATTTCAAAAGAAGATCTTCCGTGACAATATGGATGAAGGAAAATATTAAAGCTTCAATTAATTTACGTTTGTTTGAAGGTTGTTTCTTTGAAATTCCATAACCAATTTTAAACCATAAGTTCTCTATCAGATTAAGGTCGAAAGACTGTCCTGGCCAGTTCATTCTATTCACAGTATGGTCTTTCAACCATTTCTGGACTACATTTGAACGATGACAAGGGGCGTTATCGTCCTGAAAAATTCATGATTGATTCCCAAAAAGATCTCTCGCAGTTGGTAGCAACTTATTTTGCTGTATTTCAATGTAATCCATGGCTTTCACTGTTCCGCTAACGATGTGAAGTCTTCCAACACCATGAGAAGACATACAACCCCATACCATCACTTTTGTCGGGTACTTTACTGTAAGCTTCAGACACTGAGGGCTGAATTCCTCATGAGTGCGTCGTCTTACATAGGCACTACTTTGGTTGCCAGAAATACAAACTGACTCTCGTCACTAAATATTACCTTTTCCTAGTCTTTAATAGTCCATAATGCATATTCCCTTGCCCACGTCAATCGCCTCTTGCGTTGAAATTCAGTCAGTAATGGTTTTTGGGGCGCTTTACAGCCTCGTAACCCAATTTCCAGCAGTCTTCCTCTAACCGTTCTTGGGCACACATTCACATTTGATGTCAAAGTCCATTGTTTCAAAATTTGCGAGGAATTAAGCTTTCTGTTTGAAAGTGAAATTCTGCGCAATAACCTGTCTTCACGTAAAGATGTTTTACTTGGTCGTCCTGATCGCCCCCTGTCCGCAATAAAATTTGTTTCAGAAAATCTTTTCAAAGTTCTCACAACAGTTGAAAGGCCACATGGTGCTTAAACAGCTTTAATATTTTCCTTCGAAAGATCACGAAAGATCTTCTTTTGAAATTGGTGCATTCCATGCCAAAAAGATATAGAGCCGTAATTAAAGCAAACGGCTGGCCCATAAAATATTGATTTCTAACATGTGACAACAATGTAATCTTCAAAATGCTTATTAAATATACCGTATTTGTCAATTTTCGTGTTATTTTTCTTTGCATATTATGTTTTATTCTGCACATATTTCACATTATTGTGTTCAGACAGCTTTACTACAAAAAATATTTTAGTCATTAAGAAACTAATAGTAGATTTGAAATTAGCATAAAAAATACATTAAAATCAATAACAATATTTAAGATAGTGCGATAATTTCACAACGAAAAATAAAGTCAAACACAAAAATTACGCTAAAAAATGAGTGTGTTCAGGACTTTTTGCCAAAACTGTATATACTAGCCGTTACTCACCCGCTTCTCTAGGTATTTTACGATACTTTATAAATATATACTGTTCATATATATGTATATATATATAAGATTGATATCTAAACCCTAACATTAAGAATTCGATTATATTGAAAAATATAATTATACCTGTAAACCTCGACTCTTGATATAAAAAAGAAAGAACTTCTAATTTGTATTTTCTAAAAGTCTCTGAAATTGAAGTATAAAATTATGTTGGCACTTTCGTAACCCTATAACAAATTGCATTTCCACAAAACCAATTTTTGGTGGATCTCTAACCTGTAAAATGAACATGCAAGACAAATTTCAAGTCTAAATCTAATAGAGTAAAAACGAAGATTTTACTATCAATACCCACCTTAATTCCCATGAGAGTCTTTCTCCAATATAACTGTTCTTAGTGGATTTCAATTTAACAAAAAGAAAATGCAAACCAAATTCATTTATCATAGTCCTTGTATTTTGAATAAAAGGACCTTTTTCTGTCAGTGCGCCCCAGTAACCCCCTTCTTCCCCAGGAGTTGATTTCCATAAAATACATTCCTAGTAGATCCCTTTTCAACAAAAGAAACATGCTTAAACAATTTCATGTATGTGGGTCTATCAATTCAAAAACAGGAATTTTTTTCTATAACTCCCCCTTGACCCCTCGCAACCCTCCTTAGGATCGATTTTCGTTTTAATCTTTGTTAGAGAGAAGAACTGTGTTCCATGAAAGGAACATACCTTCCAATTTTCAAGCAGGTAGATCTAATAGTTTAAAAACGGAAATATTTATCTATTACGCCCCTTAATCTCCCGAAATGAAATTTGTTTTTTGATTTTCACGAAGCCCATTTTGTAGCAGTTCTCTACTCTGCGAAAGGAATTTTCTTACCAAATTTCAAGACTGTACATCTGATAGTTTAAAAAAATGGGAATAATTATTTATGACGCTCCTTGAGTTCCCGCAAGGTCACTTGGGGTTCTGTTTTCACAAAAAAACCGTTTTGTAGCGAATCTCTACTCTATGAAAGGAATCTGCTTACCAAGTTCCAAGACTGTGCTTCAAATAAATTAAAAACGGGGGGGGGGGGGGGGGAATGATCTGTAATGCCTTTGAGCCCCCGCAGCGCCACCTGGGGTCCAATTTTACAAACACATTATATAGCGGATCTTAAATCTTATGATTCTGTTTATCATATTTCCAGAATGTATTTCCAGTAGTTTAAAAATGGAAATAATTATCTATAGCGCTAATAAAACAATAATTTATTAATAAAACGATAATATTATAGCCTATAATAATCACTAAAATATGTTAAACAAAGCTAAAGCAATTATATAAAAACTTACCACGTGAATACAGCAAAACCAATTCCCGGGCAACAGAAAGGTGAATATCAGTATCGCTTAAAATCAGTAAGTTTTGATGGGGAAAAATTTTTAAAATTCTATATTTTGTTTTAGAATTTAAAGAAAATAAAAGTACCACCCAGACATATACAATTAATTTTAAATAAAATACAGTGTTGTTAATTTACTGGAGGCGCCATCTATCGATTAACACTGTACAACTAATAACATATTTCTTATACTAAACAGATAGGAGTGTAACATTTTATAAAGCTAGCAAAGTATCCATGTTCCATACAATATGTTTAATAAGTTTATTAAAATTTAAATATATATTAAATTTATCACTAACTAATACGTTATTGTTTGTTTTAAAATTTAGTGGGAAAAAAAGTACAACCCAGACATATATAATTAATTTTAATAAAATATGTATATATATATATATATATATTTAAAATACATCACACAAATATTAAAAAATACACAAAAATTAAGCAAATATTCGAAATCATATTACATAATATCCATACAGTTAAAACACTAAAAATGGAACCCTAAACAAAACAAGGAATTAAAAAGTAAATATTGGACCTATTTCATAATCATCTATTTGTTGTAAATACTTAATACAGATAATATAAATATGAATAAATATTCACACAAATGGATGAATAAATGCAGATCAGCATATAAGGTTGATGGTATGGATAATAATGAAAGGGAAAAGGCACTTGAAGAAAGCACATAAAAATACACTTGGCAGTAAAAAGATCCATGACATTCAAAATCACCCAGGATTTTTCTGATATTTAAAACATAAGTATAGGAACAATACACGAAGCGATGGTTTAGTAAAAGTTCAATGATTTCGCTAGTTGATGAAATTTTAATTCACTCATTACATCCAAAATTTTAGATTGTCAAGATTTTATTAAAAGCAAATTTTTTTAGATGAAATGGGAATGAGGGAAATTTTTAAATAAAAGGGGGGAAATGCACATTATCGAATTACGCGATATAAAATCCTAAATTTTAACAATTGCAATTAATGCTTGGCCCCTCAATTATAACTGCTCATTAAATTAAAATATAATTCAGAATAAATTAATATCACTCCCTTTAAGATAAGGGTATTCAACGTATTGCACAAAGTTTGCAACTGCCTCTTTTATTGGTACGAGTATTAATGAACTTTAAAAATGGAGTGAATTTCTAAAAAGTCATTGTATAGGTCAAATATAAAAATAATTTGAGCTTCAGATGGATTTTAAATATAAAACATAAGTTCGACAACAAAGGCACAAAGTGATGGTGGGACCATTACTTGATTGAATGATGACAATTGAAAAAGAGCTCATTCCTCACCAGAAATGGCAACGGTGAGCTCTCGAACAATGATGACCAGATTTATAATTTTTCGATCTTAAAATGTTACTTAAAAACATTAAAATTAGCTGATTACTGTTCCATTTTATATGTTATCCAAACTCTTCTCGTCTAGTTTTCTCGCGAAATCGTTGACCACATCTCTAAAATTCAGGGGATCCAGATTCCTTGACAACAAATCCAGGAGAAGCCAGTCCCCCAATTTGTACTTTTTGATGATGGATTCCAGGTAATCCTGATTCACCAGACGGGCCCGGGATCTGGTGACAAGGAACCGGGATCGGGGGAAGAAGACGATGAAACCTCTGTAAGCCAAGGCCAAACCGGACAGCACCGCAAGGATGATAAACCAGAACCATAGGAAGACGTAGATTTTCTCGTTGATGATGTTGATGGGCAGGATACACATGGCATCGTGACGCTGCACATCTCCGGAGGAACCATATCTGTGGAAGGTACATTTGGTAAGACGTGGGAAGACTTTAATCATGGGATCGTTTCGCACTGACCAATCCCAGTTGGTGAACTGGAGCACTTTATATTCGTAGGTCGAGAACTCTCCGCCAAGGAATGCATCCATAAAGAAGATCTGACCGATGACGTTCACGAAATTCATCATTTCAGCCAACACGAACCAGAAAAAGTACATGCTATGATTGTTGAGATTGGCTGTCATGTACTACACGAGAAGTTTTCGATTGGAAGTTTTGGTTTCCTCAGGCAAAATGGGAGAGTTGAGACCCAAGATCAGATTCTTGATGCACCCACCTTCCATTGCTTTCCAGAAATATCTTGGGATATAGAATAAGATGGTTTGGAGGAAGAGAACGAAACACACCCACTGATAGTAGGCATGGTACACACACTTTTCGCCAGGAGTATATTTATCTACACCAGGATATGGCACCTCCTGGCTCACTTTCATAAACCACGCATCCGGTAAACTAAAAGTTGTGCGTATCCAACAAAACGTGTCCAGTAAGTTCGGCGGAATATCATCCCTCGATATGCAATCGATTGGGTCTCCTATGTATTGTCTGCCAGTCACTAGAATACTGAACGCTATGAGGACTACAGCAGTGACTTTGTAGTGCAACCTGAAGACATTGTTGTCTATGGCTGTTACGTAAGTTTTGAAAAAGCTCTTCAAGCCAGCGAACAAATCCATGCTTTAGTTATCAGAGCAACACAGTGTTTAAAAATTTGGAAGAAATCCAGCAAAATAAAATAATGATATATATATATATATATGTGTGTGTGTGTGGGTGTGTGTGTGAATGTAAATTAACACAAACGGGGAGTGTACAAAATATGTTTAATTAAAGTTGTGCTAAGTAAATATTTAAAGTAGAAATGAAATGCCTCCACGTGCTAAGACGACTTCTGCACGAGCCAGCCAAAATCGGGATGTCCGCCACATGGGGTTCAAAATTCAGTTCGTGAAAAGACTGTAAGTGAGGCTCACCACTATCATTTCACTGTATTTAACTGGCTCTACCTGCTTTACATTCGGGTGGATCGCGCTAAGGCTCTCTCAATGGCGTGTCTACTACCACAAGGTGGAATTTGATATTACACTTACACACACACACATTTATATATATATATATATATATATAACAGATTAAAATCTTTGCACTCCTTTTATGCTTATAATTTTTGAAGAGAGATTGATTTAATTGCTTGAATTTTTTCCTAAATAAATTTAATGTTTTAAATGTATTTAACTATAAATTAAAAATCAAATTTGTAGTATTTTTTCTGATTTAAAATTTTATAAAAATTTCATTTTCTGATGCTGTATGCTAAATTTCTGGGATCAATCATCTTTGTAATGTACGTTTACATAAATTCGGCTTTTTCTATTACCAATAAGCTCTGTTATAATGTTCCACAACTCTTAGAATTATAATATTTAAAACATCAACATTTAGGGAGGAGAAATGTAAATTTATGTATTATTAATTTTCTTTTTCAAATCTACGATATTAATCAGTTTTGTATAATGATAATGAAGATAAATAGATTATATTCAGAAGTTTACATGGCAAAGAAGTTCAACAAACAAAATATGATTAACTCTTAGTGTGTATTTACACTCAGGTGGTAATGCCGTTTATGTATGTCAGCTTCTGAAGTTTTTCAGGGAGAAAGGGCTATTTATTGGCAGCAAATAGTATTAATTTTAACCTTGCTGTAGTTAGCAAATATTTTTCTGAAAACTTGTGAATTCACGATAATCCAAGATGGTGGCGTGTTGGCGAAAATGGTTAATTATACCAGATGAAATTGAGAAAAATTTTAAAACAGAGGGATCAGGAGTTGAACTTTTTGATGCCAATTGGGATGATAACGGTGGAAACGGTCGCTATAGAAACAATGCTTAGTTCCTGGAGAGGACTACCGTCTTTGATATACAAAGTGAAATAAATTTTTTTTCAATGTTTTTAGAGCATATTTACTTTTTCTTAATTAAAAATATAAGGGAGTTATATTGTCGAAAAAAACTCACTGCAGGGTCATTAACCGGAAAATTAACCTATCGCTTAAAGGGTTGGTTTCTTTTTTCTTTTTTTGTTCATATAAATATATGAGATTATCAACAGATGATTTTTTTGCGTTATATCTAGGTTTTTATAGAAGATTATTGATTATAATGTGACATCATGAGAAATGAAGAATAGCTTAAATGGGGTATTGGAAATCGCGAGAAGGATGTGAAGTTTCATATTCAAAGAAAAGGCATAGTTTAGAATCCCATCAGACAAATGAATGATTTACTTTACGTCATCCTCTGAAGCAACACAAGTGTTATTCGTGACGTATCATTGATAGAGAAGACCTCATTGAATAAATTTAAGGTATCTAACTACTTTAACATTGAAAATTTTTCCAAAAATTGACAAATTTTAATGATTTTACTATATAGATGCGGTTCTATTCTTAATATATTTATGAAAATCAAAGTTTATTATTTTTCGTTCACTAGAACAAAAACTACAAATGTCTAAGCAAAATCAGATGCATTTCTTTAAGAGAGAGAGAGAGCAAGATGTTATACTTAAAAACGAGTTTTACTCGAAATGTGTTTTATTGAAAATGGTCAAACGGGGAGCCAGCGATTGCTCAAATAGTTAACTGACATTTTTTGTGTATCTTCTGTGTAATAGTAGAATTGTTTGAACCTTCAGATTTATCAATCACTTTTTTATTACAAAATATGCAGTCCTTACGTTAATATAATCACTGTTTCTTTAAGGAGAATTTCATATAATAACTAAGATAAAGGACTCTAGTTTTTATAAGAATTAAAATATCTCTTATCCTAAAAGTCATTTCAAAAGTGAATAACATAGCAACACACCAGAGTTGAAAAATTGAAAATGTGTTTATAAACTTTTGATGCAGAATGGGCCGCGTTTATATTATTTTTTGTAAATTTTGATCATTTTTTCCCATTTTAGTAATAATAATTTCTTTTCCTCTTCTTAATTTTAGCATATTTTTCTTAAAATGTACTAAGTAAATATAAAAATATATAATAAAAAATCCTCATATATCTCTTTTTTTTAAAAAAAAAGTTGTCGTAAGTAGTCGGATACCATAAGTTTCGTAAATCTTATGAAGGATAGAATCATTCCAAGTCTAGGAAAGGGCATTATACTAAAAAATCTTAAACAAAGTTAAATGAGAAAAAATTTTAAAGCGCTAAAAAATAGTGAACATCTTGAGAATTGGCGAAACTTAGGACATGTCAGCAAAAATCAAAATATAAGAACTCTCAAAATTTTTTAATCTCCAAAATGTTGTTTTGAACCTGATCATTAATCTACATTTGCAGATCATATAGGAAGGAAAAACTCTGCACATACAATTATTTTACATCTTAAAAAAGAAGAGTTATTTTACCCTTGGCTCACCCACCAAGTGTTCTTTGCAGTTCATTCTCCATTCGTTCCGATTAATCCCTTTCGAGAAGGAAGAGCAATGAAACCAGGATACCGCTATAATGTAAATATCCGTCTGGTAAGTTTATTGTGTTCAATTTATGAATCCTTACATTAATCGTAATATATTTTATTAATCTGCTATTAGATTCTTGACTAGAAATTGTAAAATATTTATATACTTTAAAAGTTCCTTGCCCCACATATCATTGTTGCAATTCACTGATGGACATCCAAAATACACGACAATCGAAGGAGTATTATACAGGTTTAAGATATTGGTACCATCCATTTATCTCAATGGGGCACACAAATGAATGTCTACACTGCACATGTAAATCGTGTTGCAAGTAACTCCACCTATATAAACGCTATTTGTAGAGATGGACTAAGCAGAGAGAGAAAATATTGCTATTTTTCACATTATACTATTAGCTCTCTCTCTCTCTATTTATTTATAGATATATTTATTTTGTTCAAATTTTTAATCCTTAATAAAATTCTTTTAATTAATCCAATAAATTTTTTAAAACTTGTAGTGGATCCTTTCCTGTATGCGCTATATATTCTCTCTTTTGCAATTGATAATCTGAGAGTAAGGTATTACATGCGCTTCGTTTCTCACCCCCAAATTTCATGCTTTCGCGTTTGTCACACATTATACTACACTTTTCTACTACTGTATTCGATATTTTTATTTTACGAATTTTCATATAGATGTTTCAATTTTCAACAAAAAAAAAAACTGTTTATCTTTTTAATATAATTAAAGTTATTTTAGTTTTTTTGTGATAAAAGATTTCAGGAGCTTTCGAAAATAATATCCTCGATATTTATTTATTATAACGGATTATTAAAGATCATTTTAATGTCTTTTTACATACAAGATATCTTCAAAAAGTATCATACCTAGAATTTTCCCGCTAAAAGTGGTGACTCTAAAACGCCACCACTATCACAGTGGGAGGTGACACTCAAATGCAAATGCTTGAATTTTTCTCCTAAGTCAGTGCTTCTCAAACTTTGAGTATTTGCGACCCAATTTTTAATAATAATTTTCATCGCGCCCCCCTCCATACAATCAATTTTTTTTGGATGCAATAATACTATACTTTGACACTAAAGCTACAATACGACTTCAACCTCTGAGTGCGAACGGCGTAAATAAACGTCTAACCCAATATGTGTGTTATTTATCGCGAACGTATATATAAGTTTTTTTTTCGAAGTATAATTTTCTCTGAGCACTGCTATCCATAACATTATTCCGAAGTCCTTGAAATGCAATAAAAGGACCACAATAGTGTTTGCAAAACATTTATTTTTTTTCTGTGAATATTTTACTTATCTATTCCTTTTCATCTCTCCCTCCCCTCCCCCAATACATCACATACGCGTGTCTACGTGGAAAACGGTCACATTGAAGAGCGAATCACGTATTTTTTAATCGGCAGTTCAGGGATTAATTATAAACCTTACAATTTTCCAGGTAATTGTTAATTTTTGTAAAAATTTTATATATGGCTAGTCCATGGAGTCACTGGTAATTATTGAACTAGTTCTTAAATTAGTAACAAAAAAAATTGTGCAGTACTGATACATTTATAAGTGTATTATATCAGTGCAAATGTGTATTTTATATTTTATGTCAGAATGTAATTTGTTTGTTTACTTTGAGAAAATTAATAATTTTTTTATTTTTTTTTATTTTCGACTTTTCAATATGCTTGCCCCCCCCCTCCGTGGAGTTATCCCGAGGGGGTGCTATTATATGCTTTAGTCGGATTTTTATTTCTCTAAAGGTGACTGAATTACTTGAGCAGAGGTACTGCATCAAATATTTTTGTCAAAAGCTTCGTGATTTTCTAAGTGAATCAATTTGTATGATTGGGAAAATGTTTTGAGACAATGCTATGGGGATCTCAAAAATTAAGGAGGACTTTAAGGAGTTCAAAAGTTGCCGCTGATCGGTAGAGCGCCACCAACGTTCTTGGAGTTACAAACCACTCGAAATTCAGCTGTTGTTGAAAAGTTAGAGAATCTGGTAATGAAAAATTCTCGTTTAAGGTATCCGTCGGGTTGTGACAACTTTTTTGATGTGTAACATCTTTCCTCTCGATTGCTGGAGATTTGTGGGAGTGATTTCGTGAAAAGGGATGGAAATGCGTGACAGGAAGTTGGGGAAGCGCGAGCTATTCAGTTAAATTCTGTTTTTTTCTCTTTCATTCGGGAGGGGCTCCACCCCCACCCCCTGTGGTCTAGGCCGTGGGATCTTTGTTTTGTTTTCTTACCTTAGGATCAAATAAGAAGCTAAGTCCTTTAGGCAGAGACGTGGTTAGACAATGACGAACGTGTTTCGACACTCGACTTTGATTGCTGCATACAATTTAAACGACCGGGCCACAGAGCAGCTGGTGTTGCGATCTATCGCAAACAGAACAACTCACATGTTGTGGCTTGACATATGGATATTACTTATCGTCAAACAAGTGGACTGGGTATTGTTAGTCAAGATATTGGGGACATATGTGTGGCCAAATGCTTATTTGAAAATGGACAAACAGGGATTTCGGTGGTCATATACATTTCTCCGAATCAAACGGTTCAAAAAATTAAAGATTTCCTGTATTTTTTACTTTTACCATATACCGAAGGTGGTTCTGGTCTTTTTTTTTAAAAAGCTATCACTCGTTTCTCATGATTTTGAGTGGTGATTTTAAAGATAACTTCAATTTGCTAGAAGCCAAGCGACTCATAGCTTTTTCAAATGATGAACTGAAGCTCGAAATGAACACAAATCGAAATGTTTCGACAACTAACAGTGGTACTGTTATTGGCGCTATTTTTCAACAGTTTTTAAATACATTGAAAACACAAGTATATGTGTCATATTTTAGTTATCATAAATTATCGTTACTTCTCTTCCCCAATTTGAACAAGAATAATTATTTTTGATAAAAAATTGCATTACACCTTATGTTAATTAAATAAAATTTTCATTAAAGATATAATTATTCCATAGAAAATTATTTCAATCATACTCGATTCATTTTTTTCAGGATTTAATTTGCTACTGGGCGAGTTTACCGCGATTACATGTCAGATGCTACACATCGTATACGACTACTGTAAGGCTCGTTTCTTTTTATTTAAAAAAAAGGAGATATGGAGATTTTTTGATATTTTTATTTTTGTTTAGTGCATTTTAAGTAAAATGTGCTAAAATTAAGAAGAGAAAAAGAAATTATTATTACTAAAATGGGATAAAATAGATAAAAAATGACAAAAAAATAGCATAAACTTTGTCCATTCTATACCAAAGGTTTATGGACAAATTTTCAATTTTTTCAATCTATATTATTCATTTTTGAAATGACCTTCAGAATAAGAGATATTTTTATTTTTACAAAAACTAGAGCACTTTAACTCAATTATATATGAAATTGCTTAAAAAAACATTGATTATATTCCCATAAAGGACTGTAAATTTTGTAATAAAACAGTGATTGATAAATATGAAAGTTAAAAACAAATCTACTGTTATACGGAACTTACAGAAAAAAAATTCATTAAATTACGTTCAGAACTTCTTTAGCAATCGCTGACCCCGTTTGATTATTTTCAAAAAAATACATTTCAAGTAAAACGCCTTTTAAAGTATGACGTCTTCGTTAAAGTAATAACATCGGCTTTTACTAAAACACTTGTAGCTTTTGTTGTAGTGAACGGAAAATGATAAACCTGGTATTTTTATAAAGCTAATAAGATCTCCCATAAAATAAAATCATAAAAAAATGTGTCAGTTTTTGGCAAAATTCACAATTTTACGATAGTCGGATACCTTAACCGTACATAAGTCTACTGAACAAGATGAGATCAACAAAGGTACTCTATATGCAATTTTGTTTGATCATGCGCAAAGCGACTGCGAAATTTGTTCCTGAGTTTCTATCGGTGGAACAGAAAAACTT
>BMAO01011643.1:0-16128 GCA_019973975.1 Trichonephila clavata | reverse complement strand
TTAAGCGGGTTGTAGGAGTACAGAAGGATTCTCCTTGGCCTTTTAGTATTACGAGTTGCATTATATATGGAGTTAGATTAGACATATTAATATTGTTGGTATCAGAGAGAGAATTAAAAAAGTTAAAGGCTATTTTTTGAATATGAGATTTAAAACTATTGATTTTAAGTGCGTTATTAATGTTATCATTTCTCATGGATCTGGTTGCTTTTACTATCATACGAATATAAGAATTTTGTACTACATTTAAAATATTGAGATTAGTATTTGCAGCATAGCCCCAAACTGGACAGGCGTAAGCAATAATGGGACGCATAACGACTGTATAGAGAAGCACTTTGTTTTCTATACTTAAATGTAAGTTCCGAGATATTGGGGGAAAGTTTAAACATGATTTTTCGGAACTTATCGCGTACATATAAAATATGTTGTTTCCAAGTAAGGTGATAGTCGAAAATAATGCCGAGGTATTTGGTTTCCTGAGACCAGGGGATTTGTTTGTTGTACATGATGAGAGGTGGTGGGATTGTTCGCTTTTTAGTGAAGATAACTGCGCATGATTTCTCTACGTTAATGCCTACTTTCCATCTGTCGTAAAAAGTTTCAACTATAATGATGAAAATCACAAATCTAGAGAATAATTTAACTAAAAGAAAGTATACTTACCTACTTTCAAGGACTTTTCAATTTTTCTTTGATAACTTGAGAAAAAATCCAATAAAACTGAACTAAAATGTTTTAAATGTGCGAGACCTTAATAAAGGAGGCAAATCACAGACACTTTTCGCTAACATAACAGGAATGTTATTTGCAGGCAAAACTGTCATATTTTGTTCAAGTTATTGTAGTTTTAATGTCTTTTGATGATTGACAAATAGCATGCTGAACTTTTTCTTGCTTGTGTCTTTTTGACAGGGCGAAGTTTGTCATGGTTTCATATTTTAGTTGATGAAGCTCTTTAGGAAGCATTTGAAAAAAAAATTTTCGTTTCATGTTCATCGTTTTTCTAAAAATATACTTTCTCCGTCATGATTCATGTGCATTATTTCAACAGGTTCTTTCCTTGCTTGATCTGTTTCAACTTCCTTCAAGAGACATCACCTATGCCCATTTCTTTTTTATATATTCTGCTCATTTACATTTATCGCAGGGGGAAAATGTATCATGTTCATAGAAAATATTTCGGAACAAAAGTGGTCGCGTGGGGAACTCGGTCAAAACAAGAACCTTAAGATTGTAAAGAACCGTTTGCCACTCCAAAAAAGAGGGGGCTTTGTGACAAATACATTTAAGTTCCTCTGAAGACTATCATATAGGAGGTTACTGTCCTGGTCATTTGTAAAAATAAACAGTAACGGTTTCGTTAGCCGGGGTTGCTTTGCGCCTCACGCGAACAGGGTTAAAAGTGCATTCAGTATAAAAATTTAGATATTAGTTCTAAAAAAGAACTGTGTGAAACGACTTTCATTATGCTTTATATGTTTTTCATTGTGCTTATCTTAGAAATAAACCTTTGGCGAAATAATCCTTCAATCATCTGTGCTTTTTGAAATATCATAAAACTCTTTCACGTGGAATAAAGAGCAACAGAAATGCAATATTTACAACTTCTTCCTACAATTTTTCTCAGGGTCTGGGTTTTGTTTTTCTCTGAAAGTGTAGTTTTTTTTAGGTTTAAAAAGAAAAAAAAATAAATAAAAACTCTCATCTCCTGGGATTACAGCAAATCAAACAAAATGTTTTTTTTTTATTTAAATACAGCTTGAAGTGGAGATGACGCAATATTGTCAGATGATATATATAAATTATATAAGTGTAAATGTGTATTTATTATTATGTCAGAAAATATTTTGTTTTACTTCATCCCTCTAAATTAATTTCTTGAAAATGCTCGCGCCCCCTTGTAGGGTTATCACGCCCCCAGGGGGGGCGCCTCGCAGTTTGAGAAACGCTGCCTTAAGTGCTCAAACTGAGTTTGATGATTTTGATGCTTCGAGAAATACTGCATTACTACATTTTCAGTACTCTATTAACTTTTATTACTGCTGGGTTACTGATTCCAATTTTGGCAGAGCCTTGAGACTTTAAATTCTTAGGCCTTTCCCTTTTGGTTTTTATGTCCCACTTCGACAACACTGAAAATTCATCATTATGTCTCCATCTTTAAGTGTTTCACTTCCTCGCTGTCTAGTATATTTTGACATGGTCTGGTTTTTTTTTTCTTTCCATGTAACAAATTCTATAGTGTTAATTAAAAGAAGGTTTATATTTATTAAAATAAAATTATAATGAGCTCTGCTTACTCTGAGCCCCGCCTAGAGGTGTGGGAGGAAGTGAAGGATCACTAGCCATATTTATCCAACCTATTTGTGACGGGTCTATCCGCGTCAGTCTTCCATTAACCCTCTTGGGTAACTTTGGGGCCAGCAATTATTCTATTTCACAGCCTCCTCGGGAAAAACACGAGATAGTGATATGCTAATGAATTCGACTATATAAAGTCTAGATTTAGTAAGAAAGCAGTAGGAGAAGGAATTGCCAAACTTGTATCAACTACGGATCTTTCCAGCGAACTTAGCACGTATTAGATAGTAATTGATATTATTAATCATTGAAATAATCAAAGGGATTATAGTTAGTATCGACCTGAAGTTAGTAAGCGTTCGTCTCCTTTGTCAATTCTAATAGTTGAGATTATTTAGTAGGGATATTAGATTTAAATTTAGAATTGAATGTTAGAGTCGTGTATCAGGATTAATCTAGGGAATCGAATAATCACTCCAGGGTTTCTACTTATAGTGTGACTTGTTAATTTATTTGTGTGTTGTTAATAAATATTTGTAATTATGGCTTTCGTTGGTGATAATATGTTTCCTTCCACACCAGGCGCGTCGGGCAATGTGAACTCAGTCCGAGACAGGACTGGATCACGACAATGGCACCCAACGAGTTTGTCCTCCGGACATTTCTCCCTTCACCCCGAGATGGGAGTCGGATCCAATTTTAGGCTCTTGCATGATATTTTTTTTCTGGTGTTGAAAATATCAATGAATTTTTGAAATATATTGACACTAATGTTTTTACGAGATACCTAATAATTTGGCATGTTATTATCTTAAAGGGCGTCTCCGAGGTCGAGCCTTAGACTGGTTCGAAATTTTCGGATCTTCGATAGTGAAAGGAACTGCTACGGATTTCGCGCAATTGAAAGAAGCTTTGACGGCAAATTTCCCAGCGGTTAGGAATAAGACTGAATTGCAAGTCAAGTTCTATTCATTGTATCAGGGTCACGGTCAGGCTCCGTCAGACTTTATTTACGAGATTCTTAAAATACATAAAAAGTTGGGATTAAATATGTCGGAAGAGAGTTTGATCGAACATATTGTTGCTCGTTTGGAACCGCAATTAATGGAATATATTGAGATTAGAAATCCAACTACTCAATTGCAGTTGCTTCAGATGATATCCAAGTATGAGGACAGATATTTGAGAAGAGACAATCCGGGTTCGAGCAATAATAATAGTGGAAGACGAGCTTGTGATGTGAGTAGCGAGGGTCGTACTAATAGAAATTGGAGAGATACTGGGGTAGTCGAACGTCAAAATGATATGAGGCAGGTTTATAGAACTTCCTATGGGACGAGACCTCAGGGGAACTATGGCAATCAAGGGTTCGAGAACAGGAATCGTATTGATTGGAATGAGCGCGGATTCGAAAGTCGTGATAGAAGAGATCAATATAGAAATAGGGGTCCGAGTGATAATTTTGAACGGGGGTCGAATAATCGATGGAATAGGGGTAGTCATAAAAATTTAAACTTTTTAAGCGTTCGAAATCAAGATTAATCGCATGTTGATGAGAAACCTCCTATAAGAGTTTCGGCTTTAAGGATGTCCCCTGTAGAACTCCCGTATGTGCCAATTTTAGTGAACGATATCTTCACTAAGGCATTATGGGATACTGGAGCCGAGAAGTCGTTTATCTCTGAAGAAATGTATAGGGCATATTTTTCTTATAAGCCAATAAAAAAATCAAATGCAAAAGTTATAAAGGCTCAGGGAGCCTGTTGCAATAATGTAGGAACAGTTGAATTAGAAATTCGAATCAGAGAATTCACAAAAAAATGGGATTTTCACATACTGGCAGATCTCGAATATCCATGCATTTTAGGCGTCGATTTTATAAGAAATGCAAAGATTACTATGAATTTCGAGGAAAGTCTTTAGCGATTCCGGATTCGCAAATCGAAGAACTAAAATTTGTTGAGGAGAATGTACAAATTGATCTTTCGAGTTCACAACTAAATCAAAGTCAACAAATGGATTTAAAATCGTTATTTAATAGTTTTAAAAGTCTTTTCTCAGACAAACCAGGTCTTACTCATGTATTATATCATGAAATCGATACGGGGGAGAGCCTTCCAGTGGTCTCCAGACCATGTAAATATGACAGGGTTAAACAAGGTATTGACTATCATATACATAAGATGTTACGAGAAGGCACCATCGTAGAAATTCAATCGGCGTACACATCTCCTGTAGTTTTGTGTCGTAAAAAGAACGGGTTACTCCAGGACAATCCCGAGGCTTACAGATTTGCGGTGGATTATCGCAAACTTAATGCGGTAACTAAACTCCGTTTCAACTTAAGTTGGCAGCATTAGAAAGGGTAGAAAATGTAACAATCCACTTGAAAAATAGTTCCAACTTGTTTCGGAATTTAAATGAAAGCAAATGCATAGAAAATTGCTAAAAAGTATCGTGTATTATCGAAATATTGTGATTTTAAGGATATATTTTAAGTTAATCACATCTTAAAAGCATTTATTCCTTAATACCTGTGAACGAATACAGTTGAAAAACAACAATTAGATGAAACTTCACTTGGCTAAAAACCGGTTTTTAAGATTACATCCTTGGCGGAGTTACCTAAGCATTCCCGCCAAATCAACGCCATTTGCTTTGCGTACTATTTTGATATCTCGTGTTACTATCTTTGTTCTTGTTGTTTTTTTTGACATTTTAAACATGTGTGTGTATAATATTTAATACGCAGGCAAATGGTTCCACAATTTTAATTTTTGATTTAACATTTTAAATCACACACCTTATTTAAGTAAATCAAATTTCACGTTTTTTTTTACAGTGTTTTTAAAAATATACACTATATATATAAAGAGCTCCTTATCTTTTTTCCCGAAGTATCTTAATGTAAATTTTTTCTTGTGTTATGCTTTCATTTTGATTCTAAGCGCTTCTTACATGAAGTGTTAAATATACATATATATATAATTTGATTTAGGAATACCTGATAAAAGAGCATTGTCCCTTTAAAAACTTTTAATGGAACTTTTTTACAATAAAATATAGGTCTAAATTTCAAAATAAATAATTCTTGTTAAATAATTATTTTAAATTATTTTCTCCTTAAAAGTTATGCATATTAAACTGAATACATAAACTTTGCATATAATGTCAGTAACATAATTTTTAAAGTATGCATCGAGATATTTTTTTTCAGATAAACTATAAATTTTATAAAAGATAATAAGTTTTAATGTTGATAGTTTTTTTCAAATTAACCCCAAAACTTTAATGTATGCTTCTGTATATCTTAAGTTAACATACATAAGCGGCATTTATACATGTAATGTGAATAATTATTTCAAACGGATTTAAAATAGTAATAACCGAGAAAAGGCGATTAATTCTTAAAAAACGAGATAGAAATTTATATTTTATAAGCGAATGTAATAAATGAAAATTAAAGAAAAATGAGCCGTTTATTTTGAAAGTGGCCTAAGTCACTTACAAAATCAAGTTAATGAAAGTATGAATTACAATTTAACGGTATTTTTTCATTTAAAAAACGTTGCTATCAATATGTTGAGAACTATTGAGATTTTGTTTGAGAAAAGTTTTGCTAGTTTATTCATCAATATTTCTAAACATATTGAAATCTCTCTTTAATCTTAAATATCTCCATTAAAAAAGTAGCTTATACTATTTTCAAAAAAAAAAAAAAAAAAAAAGCTCCTACAATTTTAAAGAAAAAAATTTTCAAGAGCATTTTTTTCCACTCGCCAAATATGGTGATATTTATTCGTTTAGTCACACTCTTCTCCTAGAGTAACCCGGCAGCGGCTGTGATTCGGTCATCGTACCCTTCCTAACGCTGCCAACTTGAGGTGAAACGGAGTATAAGTACCCGAGATATCCTTTGCCACTCATAGGGGATTTAATGACCAATATTCCTCACACGAAAATAATGAGTACCTTGGATTTACGCTCTGGCTATTTTCAATTAGCAGTACACCCTAGGGATGTAGCCAAAACGGCTTTTGTGACGAAAAACGGCACTTAAGCGTTTAAGCGCATGCCATTCGGCCTATCAGGGGCAGAACCAAATTTTCAGAAGGCCATAGACATCATATTGCAACCTGTGATAGGGAAGTGTGTCCAAGTGTATATGGATGACGTCATCATCGCGTCTCCATCATTTGCACATCACTTGGAACATTTAAGGGAAGTATTTAGGTTATTACAAGAAGCGATGTTGACGTTGAACAAAGATAAGTGTAAGTTTGGATGTGAGAAACTAAAATACTTAGGCCTCGTGATTAGTAAGGATGGGATAGCCACGGATGAATCTAAAGTTAAGGCTATACTCGAAATGAAAGCACCAAAAAATTTGAAAGAAGTATCAAAATTTCTCGGAATGGCCCAATGGTATCAAAAATTTGTTAAGGGATACGCAGATCTCTGCGAGCCACGGTATGATTTAAAAAAGAAGGGTAGGAAATTTAATTGGTCGGAAGACGCGCAAGCTGCTTTTGAATCGATCAAACGTGCAATTACGGAAGCACCTGTGCTAAAATTACCGGATTTTAATGTACAATTTGAGCTTTTTACAGATGCGAGTTCTATTGGGATTGGAGCGGTGCTTACGCAAAGTCAGAGACCCATAGCATATGCATCCCGCACACTTAATAAGGCGGAGCGCAATTTTACAGTAACCGAACGCGAATGTTTAGCGGTGGTTTATGCTTTAAACAAGTTTCGCGCTTACTTTGGATCGTTAAATGTAAAAGTAATTACAGACCATGCAGCATTAACGAAACTCACTAATGGTAAAAATTTATCAAGCCGTATGATAGGATGGCCACTCAAGCTAGCCGAATTTAATGTTGAATGGGAACATAGACCAGGTATTCAAAATGTTGTGGCAGATGTGTTGTCGCGGAACCCTGTGGAAAATTTTGAGGGTAGCAATATAACTTGTGCAGGAATTAGAGATTTGGAATTAGAGATTTTTGGAATTAGAGTCTTAAACCTTGCTTTGGGCAATCGCGCATCTGATACTTGGATTTTGTCTGACATAGAGTGACATCATTTTGATAGAGCATCTGACAGCAAAAGCTCTATCCAATTCTTAAAGGATTGGTTCAATGTCCTGGATATGTTGGGCAGGATATACTTTTGAAATTAGCTGCATTGATCCAGGTCAGTTCGGTATGCTTTCAGTGGATACCCTCGCATGTTGGGATTATGGAAATGAAATTGCTGATCTGCTTGCTCGGGAGGGCAGTGAACTTCCCACTGCCTCTTCCTCTGAACTACAAGCTTCCGAGGTCCACTCCCTGTTCACGGGCAAGATCAAAACTATTTGAAGGTCTCAGCCTGAACATGCCTGTATGCCGCTGTCCAGGATTGTCCCTGCAATGCACCTGTCCTAGACTTTTTCAGACCACCTTATCTAGACTTAGGACTGGTCACATCAAGAGCTTAATATTTAATGTATCTGAGAAGACTTATGCTTACTGCCGCTGTTCGGCTATGGCGTGTAGGCTTTCCTGCTCCAAGGGGATCTGAAACAACAAGCCTCTTGAGGTTTAAAGAACAAGCTTCCAAATTTTTTCACAAGAACATTCATCTTTTTAGATTTTGAGTTCACAGAACTCACGCACACACACATACAGGTGTCCGGGGATATGTCGCTATCAATTAATAATTTACACTACTTAAATTTTCGTCTATTTTCACCTTATTAGCTTTGTAGAGATGACTTTAGTACTTTGATTAGAAATTTCTTATCTCCACCGAAAAATAATTTAATCGAATCTAAGTGAAGTATAGATCTTGAGACAAATTTTTTTTTTAATTTGGCAGCGAATTGGTATTAACCATTGCGGAACCTGTACATTCGCAGGGAGCAAGTATCATTTTTAATGTGGCACCACATTGGTGGATATGAATTGCCACAAAGTAAATTTCGACCCCCCTGTTTCTTGCCCAGAGGGAAGCACCTGAGCTCTGACAATGCGAAATCGAAATTTAATTATGCCAAGTGAGTGAATATTAACGTCGACCTTTTCAGTTACACGAGGGCTTTTTAATTATGCCAAGAACACTCAAGCCAAGCATGTATTCAAGGAATGTATTACGTGTCGCTTAAACATACTACATGGAAGCTATTGTTTTTTGCCTGTTTAAAATCCACCGAATTGCCCGAGGGATGATCCCACAAATGTGAGCGTACTAGGCCAGCGCCAAACCAGCTACGCCACCTAGCCGTCACTCCTAACACACAAATCACTTAATATTGACATTGTCTATGGCTTGAATAAGCCAATTTTCTAACATTACGCGAAGAAGTAGAACGGTTGATGGGGCACATGATCTCAGATGAGGTCTTAATTCCCTGTCGAGTTATTGTTGAGCATTAATTGCGTACACTTGCCATGATTGGTGGGAAAAATAAGAAGGGAAGGAAATTTAAGAAAACATATAAAATTAGAAAAGATGCAAAAAGTTGCGACCAATTCAAATTGAAAATTTTAAAAAAAATATTGGAGCTCTATTGTTTGCGTGTGTAGTGACTAGTGTGGAGGTAACTGTGTCGACCGCAACTACCTCCGAATTGAAGGTTAGCGTAATGAAAACTTATTGTTGAATACGAGAAGTATTTATCCTCACGCATAGTTTGCAGAATTTTAAATAATCAAATCTCTATTTTAAGTACTGGTGTTACGTGCACTATTTTCGAAATTTCTAAATAACTTTATTCCTTTTTTAATATTTGTATGCATATGCATAACCAATATCTAAAATATTCATCATTAATCCGATTTTAAACTCTTATTTCTGAAAATCTACCTTGAATTTCAACTCTTTTTATTTTACATTACATAGAGCTCCTTCTGCTGCTATTGTTTTTCGATTAGACAATTTTTGATCCGTTACCTTATAGACCTCGTACCACATGATCATATTCCGACTTTACAAGCCCTGCTGACCATGAAAAATCCATATTTTAATTGGGTGCCCCGGAAAATGTCGCTTGCACTGAATGAAGGAAAGTTGAAATTTAATAATTTCTTCAGAATACTAAGAAACAAGTGAAACGAGCCTTACTGTAGTCCTAGATCTGAGTGGCTCACTGTTAATATCTTTAATTTTTTCAATAAATTTATATCTGTGTTTTCTTTATGAGAAGAGATAGTGAATTTCAAATAAGTGCTAATCGAAGATCTAATTTCACTTTTTGTGTAAATATTTTCTTATAGATCTTTATTTTAAGCATTTAAAAAAAATTGTCACTTAATTGCATCATTTAACGTTAAGCAATTTCAAAACAGTTCCAGATATTTTCCCCTTGTAGCTTTGAACATAAAGGTAATTTTTTTTAATTTCCAAAATATGTTTAATTATATTTTAATACTTATTCTTAGATTTCCATTAAATTCCAAGAGATGGCGCTAAGTACACCCGCAATTATATTGTCCCCATTATATTTTTAAAACTTGACTTAGTAGAATTACGGCATCACCTTTGAATGGTTATATTTCATGAAATGTAAATTTCTCTATCGTAGAAAATAGATGTTGGATATGAAAGACAATACTGGAAACACATACAAAAATTATGCTTAGTAAATGCTTTTTAGTCCACCTTACCTTGGCCAGGTCGAGCACAACTTTATGAGCATTTTCAAATGTAAAATATAAATAAATAAACTTTTGACATATAAGCAGTAAAAAAACTCCAATTTCTATTTTTAAAAAAAAGGGGTTTTTTTTCACTTTTAACTTTACAGATGTTTCTTGGAATGCCAGGAGTTTTTCAAGCATTATTTTAATAAAGATTTTTGTGTTTCAACATCACAATATGCCAATCTCGATGTCTTTGCTTCAAAACTGTTCTTCCTATGGATCTGTGTCCCTTCCTAATAACAAAAGCTCTACTTAGACAAATATTACCTGATATAATATATTATTAATAATATATTGATAGTTATTAATAAATTGTTGAATCAAAAGTAATTTAATACTTCGCTGTAGCATTTAACTTTAGTGGGAAAATAAGACATGCTGCTTTCGTGTTGTATTTTAAGAAAGTAATTTGTGACAAATTATTGATTGTAACTTCAAAAATTTTCAAATTTTTTATTACTGAAAGGTTCTATTTACTACATCGTTATATATATATATGTTTTATTAAGGTTTTGGACCATAAGCGTTATGTAATGTCAATAAAAATAGAAAAAAATTAATGAGAGGAACTTTTCATTATTAAGAGAGAGATGGCGCTGTCTTCGGGACCTGACATGAATGAAGGAATCTGAGGCATTCCATAGATCTATTTCCACTTATTAATCAATAGCAGGAAGATTTGTTTGTAGTTTAAGAATTGCAATTTTAACTAAAAAGAAACAGAATTAGATGACAAATTGGCTATCATAGTGACCACGCCATACAATAAATACTTGCCTTATATTAAAGCCTATGAACGAAATGTCATTATCAGTACCAATTTTTTTGTTGTAAAAAATTTCATATATTAATGATTGTTGAATTATTGAAATATACTTAAAATTATTTCACCTTATATCAAATGTCGTTTACGACATGAAGTAAAAAAAAAAAATTGAATGGTTTTAATTGGAGCTGAAACGACTTACAAATATGCAACTCTGAAATGACTGTTATTTGTCATTGATTTATCCTGTGTCAGAATCTTTTCGTATGCTATCATTAAAATTATTCCAAAGGCCTATTGTTACTGACACCCAACTTGGAAGCTACATGTGACCTGGTCATGGATAATGCAGAAAAATTTTTTCGGTGACCTTATCAGGAAAAAGTACCCTTTTAAGGGGGACTTCTAAATGTACTGAAAAGGTTAGGGTGCTTTAACTTAATGAAATCATATTATTTGGATCTTGAAACTTTTTGTTGAGAAATAAGTTACTCATATAAAATCCAACATAAAATGTCAGAAATAGTCTAGAAAATTTTAAAATTACGAAAAAATACATATATCTTTGCTTCCAAACTGCTCGACGCCATGTTTGGCAAGCTTTATTGTAATGACTGCAGACAGCGCCACGTGTATGCAATCTATGTAGAAAACTTTTAAAACATTACTTAGAAGAAAATTGAGCATAAACTGCTTAAATACACATTAATAATACTTTATTTTACAAAAAAGAGTATTTTGTCACATGAATAATGATTTTAATCACTTCAGAAACACTAATTCTGCTTTTTTTTATATGAAAGGGGAGGGGGTAAGAGAATTAAAGTAACACGACTATGTTATGAGATCACGTCATTGTTAGGGAGGAGACCCTCTTCGTTGTAATGAAAGAAGGAAGTTCAGACAATTTGTTTCCAAGATGAAACGGTCAAGTGACCTTGAGATAATGTTGAGGAGGGAAGGGCGGGGGAACACATGAACAGGATAGCTGTTTATTTCAGGGGGAGGCGATTGGAATCTATTTTGAGACTGAAAGGGGTTATTGTGGGGTGTATACTTTCTTAGTGAGTGAAAGATTTGTAGAATTGTCGTTTCAACCAGACCAGTTCCTCACTCAAGCGTTTCGGATTCCCGAGGCGCACAATGTTGGACATAGAAAAAGCTTTCTTAAAATTCCAGCGCTTCCATTAATTTCTTATATTTTTCCTTTCATACTATTTTTTATTTCAAAGCACTTAATTTTTTGAATTTTTTACAATTTACTTTAATTTTAAATACACTTCTACTATTTCAAATTTTTCTTTTAATATTTTAATGCAATATGGGCTAAGGCAAGCCAAGTTTGTTTCGCTACAAACTTAAAGCCCGAGATAGAAGGTGAAGTTTCCACATGGAAACAGGAATTCCACTAACGAATTCTACTTATAAATGTCATTTAATGTTTGAGGCACAGAAATTCATCAATTTGACTCATAGCAACAGGTGGGTTCTGGACTGAAAGCTCTTAAAGCTAATTTCTGCAGGGAGTGGTGTCGTCAATGGATGCTATACACCGAGGCCCTAAATTAATCAAGAATTAAAAAAATATACTCTTGCATATGAAAACTTTACAATATTCCTATTGATGTCAATATGGCGAGATGTAAAATTTATCGTAAACATTATTATTATAGATATCTAAAATTCGACTATCTTCAAAATAATTCTTGATGTTACGAAAGTTTAGTTTTTGTTATTCGATTTGGAAAGCTCCCAAGAATCCCTACCTCAACTGGACTTTTTAGAAGATATAATTTAGAAGTGGGACTTATATTAATAAAGTAGCGAAATTTTTATGAAGAAGCCTGGTTGTTATTTCAATTGTAACTCTAAAAATAATGTGAATGTTTCAAAAATCTTAATTCAGGCTCTGTAAAGAAAATCCTAACTATATATACATAGAAAAAATATTACATACAAGTATTTTCTATGAAAAGAGAATGTTTTGAAAATGTAAATTTCTTCATGTTTTTGCTATAAAATTACATTTAAACAGTTTTAAAGTAATGGAATATAATGGAAAATTTTATTCGAATTGTTAAGTAATTACTACTCTGTGCTAATGAATCACATAAGCAGAGTAAAAAATTCGTAAAACAGAGAATTATGCACAGATCTAAAAAAAAAGTTATTTTTGTATTAGGAAAGGAAGACCTTGCCGAAATTAAAGTGGCTATGTCAAAATGGACTGCACTCTTAAAATTTCCCATTAGGAAAAAAATTCAATCATTATTAGATATGTAAATTTTGAAGATAAAAGATTAATTATAAATGAGAATTTTTACAGGGTTTATTAAAGTAATTTATGTGCCTGAAGCAGGATTAGCAAAAGAAAGAGAGATATTAACGTCGCTCTATAAAGCAACAAGAGGGCTATTGATCACAAACCTCGTAATGTTCAACCTCGGTCGAGTAACGAAATGAACCTGAGCTGGCATCCCTCTTTCCTAACTACCACATAAATGGGAGGAATGGCCTCATCTACACGGAGGGTCTTTAGTGGCAACAGGATTTGAGCCCATGACGCTCCAGACATGAACTCGTGACCATAACCAATAAGCTACTGCGCCCACCAGGAAAGCAAAAATTCTATTGAAAAGGTTAAGGGAATCTGATAACCAATCAATTTTTAATATATTTGAAGTTTTCTGAGAGTTGACAATCTCAATATTTGACAGTTTAGAGAGAGTGATTAGTTTAGCAATCATTGTAAAGCATTTTTCCATTCTTAAAGAGAAAATATAAAGAGATATTTGGGAGAATAATCGATTCTTTCAGTGAAATAGCTATTAACTTTTATTACTAAAATCGTTTCTGTTCAGTTATGTTTCGAGGTTTTTAATTTTTAAAGAGAAATATTGTGTGTTTTTACACATAGTTAAAAACCTTAGAAGCTTTTTTTTCAAACTATGTGCTGCCGGCTCAAAACATTCTTGTTTACTAAAAGACAATATTTGGAAGAGGTGGAATACTACTGAAAATTATATGACTTAAAATCAGCCTTTTTTCAGCTGATACTACATTGAGACTTTATTGAGTTCAAGGTATTCCGTATAAAAATATTGCAAATATAACTGAATTTATATGATATTACAAAATGTATCATAATACTATAGTAAAATAATTTCAAGTCATGTAATAAAAATCAACTTTTTAAATTGCATCGACTTAAAACTGAGAAAAAATTAGATGTTATACGTACGAACCTGGGGGTTTCTAATTCAGTTTGTATCATTATTATTTTTATAAGTGTTTCAAAACTTTTTGAAAGCATTATGTTAAGATTAAGCTGAGTAATGTCTGTCATCGTATATATAACAAATGCTATCAATTTTATGTAAAACATTTTTAAATATGAAAAAAAAATTAATCCTCATATAACATATTTAATTAGTGTTTTGATACAGTGTACATAATTTGGATAATAACATTTTTTTTTTAAATAAGATCTTTAGAGGCATTATTAGTTTTGTTTTATGCCTTTACAAACTTAAACTGTGTTTTTCTCACACTTTTCAATTTTGAGGATATATTTCTCTCAAGGATTTTTTCTGTTCAAGATAATATTGAAAAAAAAATTGTAGAATTTATATATATATGTTCTTTAAAAGTTAGTATGGATTTCGGTCTAAGAGCACTAGTTATTTTTTCTAAAAATCTTAAATTAATAGTTTTAAAAAATTTGATATATTTTCCAGGTTTAGCTGTAAAATAATTATTATTAAAATTCAACAAGAAATTTTTAGTAGGGAAAATTAGTTTGAAATGTTTCAATCCATACTACTTTTGTTCTCAATAATCTTAAGAAACAGAAATCATCGAAAATAACTTAAAAACTTTAAAAATTGAGTATTTTACAAGAAAATTTTGTAATTTTTAAAAATAAAGACCGGTAAAAATTTTTTATTTGAAGAATCAATTTAATAATATAATCTAAAAGAAAACACAAATTACTTTCAATATCACTGTCTTTAAAAAGGGCACTGTGTACCTTAACATCACTACTCAAACTATAACACATTTAAAGCAATCCATTATTTTTTCTAGAGCGTACCAATGCCCCAACTATAGATATAAAGATCAAGGAAAAAAAACGGAATTCAAAATGTCTACAAAACATATCACATATATATTATTTACTAGCCGTTACCCCCCCGCGCTTCGCTGGGTATTTCATGACGTTTTATAAATATATACTGTTTATAATATATATTAAGCCCTAACATTATAAGAATTCGATTATATTGAAAAAATTTAAGTATACCTGTAACACTCGACTCTTGATATAAAAAAGGACAGGACTTCTAATTTGCATTTTCTAAAAATTTTAAAAATTGAAGTATAGAAGGATGTTTGTACTTTTGTAACCCTATAACCAAGTGTATTTCCGCGTAAGCAATTTTGGTGAACTCTACTCCGTAAAGTAGCAGGCAAGACAAATTTTAAGTCTAAGTCTAATAGAGTAAAAACGAAGATTTTATTATCAATATAACTGTCCAATATAACTGTTCTTAGCGGATTTCAATTTAACAAATGGAAAATGCAAACCAAATTCCACTATTATAGTCCTTGTAGTTCGGAAAAAGGAAATTTTTTTTGTCAATACGCCCCAGTAACCCTATGCTCCCCCAGAGTGGATTCCCTAAAATACATTCTTAGAAGATCCCTATACAACAAAAGAAACATGTTTAACCAATTTCAAGTATGTGGGTCTAACAATTCAAAAACGGATTTTTCCCCATAATTCCCCCGTGACCTCTCGCAACCTCCTTGGGGGTTTATTTTCCTTTTAATGTTTCGTTTTAATGGAACTCTCTTTCATGAAAGGAACATGCCCACCAATTTCAAGCAGGTAGGTATAATAGTTTAAAAAACGGAAATATTTATATCCATTACGCCCCTTATCCCCCGAAATGAAACTTGTGGTTTAATTTTCGCGAAACCCATTTTATGCGGTTCTCTACTCTGCGAAAGGAATCTTTTACAAATTTCAAGACTATACGTCTAATAGTTTAAAAATAGAATAATTATCTATAGAGCCCTTGAGAACCCGGAAAACCGCAACTTGGGGGACTGTTTTCACAAAACCCATTTTAGGAAATGTACTGTATGAAAGGAATCTGCTTACCAAATTTGAAGACTGTGAGTCTTATAAATTAAAAATGGAAAACAAGTAGAACGCCCCTTGAGCCCCATCAACGCCACCTGGGGTCAATTTTCAGAAAACACATTATATAGCGGATCTTGACTCATGAAAGATTCTGCTTATCATATTTCAATAAAGTAACTTCCAGTAGTTTAAAAATGGAAACAATTATTTATAACGCCCCT
>BMAO01011642.1:0-41673 GCA_019973975.1 Trichonephila clavata | reverse complement strand
TACACTTTCTGCTCGTCCCTCAGTATTGTTAGAAACATGTGAATAATATGAACTGCCTCTTTAATTCTCCTAACTTTTCTCCCTCATTTTCATTTAGATGCTAGATTTAAAAACAGAGTTTGTTTGTTTTAAATATTTTTCTCTCTGAAATTTATTTTTAGGATTTTTTGCGTCAATTTAAAAAAAAACCAAAAAATTGCTTAGTAAACCTAAATTTAATAATGGTTGCGTCATTATAATTAACGGGGCTAAATACACTTAGTGCATACATAATACGAATAGTTTAAATATTATGATTCTGTAGAGTTTTTGTGTATGTATGGAGGCATGATTTTGCTAAATATGTTCTACGTAGGAAACAAATGATATTAAAATAAGATGCTACAAAAAGAATATCACTGGCATTTAATAATAATCTTTAAGGAACATTTCCTCTCAAATAACTATATATTATAATTTACACTTAATTTATAGACGTGTCACTTTCTTGTAAATTAATGAATAACGTGTATTTCAGTTTGAAATTTAACTTTTAGTTAAAACATGGCTTATACAATACTATGATAAGGACATGCATCAAAACAGCTGATTAGGTCGCCCAACAGTGTATGCAGTAATCATTCTCTGGGAATTGTTAATTTACATAAGGCACGCTAAATATTTGCGATCTATAGCAGTTCAATCGAATACGAAGGTCACCTTTATCATACCAACGTGTGGGTCAGAGATTGCATGCAAGTAATAGTTGTGTAGTTTAGTAATAATTTTATGTTTGTATTTGATGCTTTTTCATTGGTTTACTAACGCTATTAACAATATATTTTGTCTCTCTGATATTAAACATAAATATTTGTTGCATTCTGTAAAATTATTACCAAAGCTGTTAAAAAATTATAGTAAATTCTAATTTTAATCCAAGTACTCAAAAGATTTTTGCAATAACTTTTTTTTACCGTGTTCGTTATGTTATATGTGTTATGATTTTTTTAAAAATATTTTTACTAAAATATTGTGACACGTAGAATTTATTCACTTCATGCTAATATTAAATCCACTCCAACACTTTCTCTGCATATATCTTTTATTTTACGCCCACTTTTAAACTTAACTAACTCGCTCATCGCGTACAACCTCACACATTTACTCATTCTCTTTCTACTTATTACTCTCCGCCTCTGGTGGGAATGCAATTGCATAACGTAGCTGTTGAAACAGCTCCATCTATTTCATAAATAGATACCTAGAAGTATATAATCGAAAACATTAAGTCTGTTCATTTAGTGAATATAATCATCACAATTTTGTTCAGAAAAATAATTTACCATACATTTTTTCATAAAGTTTCCACTCTGAAACACAAATATAGGCTTGCTTATTATTGCTTTTCTTACTTGAAAAGACCGGTCGTCACTTAAGAAAAGAATTTTTACAAGGGATTGGGCAGAAAATACAAATTTTTAAAATAAAAAAAGTAATGTCCTACTCTCTTATTTTAGTAGTAGTTCCGATGTCGCTGGCAGAGTTTCAAATTCTCCAGGACGACGACGAAATGTTCAGGCCTTCTTATCTATCAATGTATTTTTTTAAAATGGTTGAATCTCCCCATGAATTGCAGCTTGTATAAAGTTAAAGAACAACTGAACCGGGTTTCATCCATTTATAATACATCTTTTATCGTGCTTTCATTTTTAAAATTATTATTACTTGTGTGTGATAATTTTTTAAGAATTCAGTTTCTTAACGGTTCAGTTTGTTCACTGTGATTCTTAATGGAATTTTTGAGGAGTGTTAGATGGATTTGTTAGTTCTCAATGCACCTAAAAATTATGTGTGTGTTTCACACCGCTGATTGCATTAATCATGTTGGAATATAAAACACGTAAAAATGTGTACAAAAACCTCCTTTTAAAAATGTATTTATATGTGAAATTAAATTCTTTATTTTTTATTTAACTCTCTGATTTAACTTTTAACTACTTTTGGAACAGTTTCTCTTAAATCTTTTAATTCACTTTTGATTTTTAGGTAGTACTATGTAATTTAAAATCCTTTTTGTCAGATTAAGGAAGAGAAATTAAGACGCCTCGGTGTTTAATTATCTTTTGTTATCTTACGGTGATAAACAATAGATAGAATATCACTAAGAATTTTCTATTTATATCTCTTAAATGACGCCGATGTGATGTCCCTATCTAAAAAGGGGTCTTGTGCCCTTGGTCTTTCTCTCGGAGACGGATTCTGGGCTGTCATCAAATTCTTGTAATGCAGCTATAGAATTTCTGTTATAAAATCATGTATTAAACTACAAATGGTTGTTTTATAATTATTGGTAAATGTTTTTGTCCGCTTTATTGTTATCATCAATTATAAGTTGTTGTTTTCCATATTAAAAAACTTTATGGAAATAATTAATATTTGCCTTTCCTACATTTGCCATGATTTAGATTATTTTTGCATTTCTTTAATGTAATGTATTTTCCTTCATTTCTTGAATTCATATATGTCTGCAATATAATCTGTCGCTTATATTACAAAATGTGGGGAATTATTATTTTGTTTATTACTGTTAGTTGAATTTCAGTGATGAATTATATTTGTTGACAACTTTGTAGAAATATTATCTGTATAGTTAATTTATATTTGAAATGCATTAGTTTTGATTTTGTTTTTAACATGATAGATTCACAATCTCGTTTGCATCAATATAAAAATACTTAATACATGGTTATTGAATATATATATAATAATAATAGAGATAAGAAAGATGTAAAAAATACGTGCATATAAAATCCTGATCGTTCTAGGTAGCTTTTAAAGTATTAAAAACACTAAAAATTGTATATAAATTTAGGATTAAATACATAGTATACAATGAACATAGATGGAATTCATTATAAAATCTCTAATTCGTAAAGCAACAAATGTTGCCATTTGAATTATAATCCGTTTTTAAAAAACTGCATTCTGTTTGTGAAAGAAATAGTAAGAATTGATTAGGGAGTGTAAAAGTAACGTGTCACATTCAATACAAGCAAAGGAAGGTTAAAATATTGAATAAGGGTGGCATCACAATCTTAGTTCAATTTCACAACTCATGTGCCTCATTGTCCAAAAACTCCAACTCAGCAGTAGGCACGCATGATCTTAATGACTTTTTATCTCAATTGAATTCAAAGAATAGAAGTGCTTTTGTTTCCTAGCAAAGGGCTTAGATTCTTCTCGAAAACCTTCCAAAAAAAATGAGCCCTTAAATTTCAAAAGATGTGAGTATTGCTTCCCTAGAGAGAGACGAAGGGGAGATAGAGAACTTAATCTGGTTATTCTCGGTTAGAGAGGCCTCCAAAAGCTATCGGCGGATTTTTGGGATCTTTTTATTTTTTACATCGGTCCGTTTTTAAGCTTTTGGTATCTCTCTTTTTATCATTAGTTTAAGCTGACTCTCTCCGATTTTTTAATCGGATCTCGAGCTTTACTTTCGCCTTTATTAGCCCGGAAGTTAAGAAGGGCTTGTTAGCGAAAGAGATCATAAGCTTATCTTTTAAGATTTCAGCTTCTTCAAGTTGTAATTCGGTGGAAAAACAAACTTTGCATTGTTAAAAGCACACATTGCTTAGACTGTTCAGCTTTCAGGTTGGAAGTAAACGCTGACTTTATCTGGATGTTCTTTTTCATTTATCTGAGTACTTACTATGTAATATATATAATATTTCAGACTGTGTTTGCTTCTCTGCTGACTCGGTATTGTGGTCGGAGAGAATCATTTGTTTGCCAAAAAGAGTTTACTCTTTCAATCACTGTAACCGAATGGGTGTGATCTTGGCGATAGACTTAACGTCAAAAATAGATGCATCTAGAAAATTCTAGAACAGTGATTCCCAAAGTGGTCTATATAGACCCCTAGGGGTCTATGACGACCTCCAAGGGGTCTACGTCAGCCGAAAATTAATTTGGGGGTCCATAAATTGTAAGTGGGGGTCGATGTGATACTGGCTCGAAAAAAAATGAGATCGTGACTTTAATTTTAGAAAATTTATAATCACGTGTAAACCAAATTTTACCAAAATTTAACAGATTTATTTACTAAATTTAATGAGTTTAATTTGCATTTACAAGGTGACAGCATAAATTTTACTAAAACAAGAACCATTTCCCTTTTTTTCCCTGATTTAAGCTAAAGAAATATAATACTGAAGGTCCCGAATTTTCTAAATTTGTCACAGACAATCTATCAGAATATTTTAACCTACATTCAACATTTAAATGATTTTTATTCAGATTTTGAAACCAGGTTTGAGAATGCTTTGACTCTGTCAATACCACAGCATGCAATGAATTCATATGGTCATATTTAAAAAAAAAGTCAAATTACTATAGGAACTAATAAGCACTAACGAAGATCTTAAAGTTTAGAAACGGATGCCAGCAATTCTGGCTGTAAAAAGTCAAACCTGTTATTTTCCCGACTTATGGAATATTGTGAGGAAGCTTTTCATTGCTTTTCCTAGAGTGAAGGAGTTTCAGCGCGGTTGCCAATCTCGAAAAAATAAGAAGAAAAACTGGACACTACTACAAAAGAAGAGATTTAAAATTAAACCAGACAAGATTGATACCAAATGGTGAAAATTTGATATTGTAGAGCTAAAGATTCATCCTTCCCATAAAAATAATTTGTTTGTTGTTTAGTTAGTTTATTTAACAATTTTATTTATTAATTAATTTTAATTTAATTAATTAAAAACATACTTTTTAAATTTTAAACACTATACTTTATTTCAGTTTGAAATTTAATTCTTTTAAAGTAGGAGTAGTAGTACCAGCGTTAAAAATAATTTAAGTTGATAAATTTGCAAAAATTAAATTTTTATTAAGCAGGGGTCTACCCAAACCAAAAAGCATGACAAGGGGTCGAGAGACAAAAAAGTTTGGGAAACCTCTGTTCTAGAAGGTCCTAGGTTGATTATTGGAAGAAAAAGCGCCAGAAACTCCTAAAAGATTTTTCACAGCCTTTGCTACGATGTTGCAGGGAAGCAACATTGGGTCAAAGCTTGACAACTACTGTGTGTTTCATTGGTCTAATGTGATATTATGATTACGGATTTGCATTGCTTTGAATTTGTGCCATTGTGGATTTTACGTGTGTTTGTTTCCTCTAAGGTCCGTTTACATGCAAACCCACAAATTGCTCGCGAATTGGGGTTGGGGAGAAAATCCAGCGTTTTACCGGTATTTGTTTCAGCTCGTTTACATGAGAATCTGGCGATTGGTTGATAGATTTACGTGACTGTACAATGGTTACCACGAGGAAAAAAAAGAAACCAATAAAAGTTAACTATAATAAACGTCATCTCTATGGAAACCACATCATCAAACGATAGAAATATCGAGGTAACCATATTGTAATGTTATCGCCCATCTTGGCGAACAAAAAAATACTTGACGCGTAGCACTCCTATATCAAATTAGCACCGAAAAGGTCCGGTTTTTAAGTTTTTATTTTGCTACAAATTTGTAGAACTGTCCAAGCAGATCCAATGTTTTTTTAATTTGTCATGATTTGTTTTATACACATCCGAATCCCGGCCAGTTCCATCGATTTTTTTTTATGTCTTGATTTCCCCGAATGTTAATAAAAGCTCTTATTTCTTCGGTGGACCAACGTGCACAATCAATAACAGCAGCTATCTTTGAATAGATGAATTTCTATCGGCAATACATCATGGGAAAATTTGAAAACTATCTCACTTTTCTCATTTACCCTGCTCCAAAGCAGGTACAAAAAACAAACCCTCTTTTCAAACCGGTATAATACCGGACGGGTCTAGAGAGGATCAATGCCAGTATTTTGCTGGCAATTTTCGTCCATTTAAATGGGGCTTTAATTAAACCTGTTTTAATTACTTGAGAGTTCCTGAATAAAATACGCGCGTGACTTACCCCGATTACTCCTGTTAATTGCTTGAACTTAACCTGCATTTGAAAAACGAGTGACCTTGTAATTTTGGGCTTGGGACTGAATATGTGGGGTTAAGCTAGTTTCATGGTATCAACCTTCCCTCTTTGCAACCTGGTAGGTTTAATTAGAAGTATAAAAAAACATAAACTATTTAAGTTTCCAAATAAGTCAACAAAAAGTAAACAAATTGTGGGTTTAAATATCTGAGAGGAATTCAAATGATAGATGGCGCTGTTTTTAACAGAAATGAGGTACAGATTAGAGTTAAATAAGAAAGAGTAGAATTGTGAAGTTGTAAGAGGAATGTTATGGTTTAGTTGCAGTGATCGTATAGTAAAAGTTGTTTGCTAAAAGTGTTGATACGAGTTCGAATATTGGTAGAGACCAACATGTCCAAGAGTATTACAAAAATAATGCAAAAAAATGTCCTCATAAAAAAATTTAAATAATTGGTTCCATAAAATTAGTGTAGAGCTATCATCAACTAACCGACGTGTAGATTTTAAATACTCGAAATGCAACACGTCACCACTAACAGAGCATTATAGAAGATGCGTTACTGTATATTTGTTAGTTTAGCGTTAAATTATATAATATTTAGTATTAGCTTGTACCAAGTTTGGTAATAATGCCAGTCTTTGGGGCAATTCTCTTTTTGCTGTCATCATTTATTTTACAATGCACAAGTATATCTTTTAATCATGTTTTGGGATCATTGTATGGAATTTCTAATAAAATATATATATTTTTAGCTGATTCATTCTGTATTAAAATGAATAATTCACTTTATGAACTGGTTTGTTTTCTTAGTTACAAATAAACATTTCCCACAGAGTAAGTTATTCAGAGCTGGTAGAAAAAAAATTTTCAATCTTAAGTTGTGTGTTGTAACTGTGACGATATTTCATTTTCAACATCATGATTGTACCAAGAACTGCAAATTTTCGCGATATCGTGACGCATCCTTTTCAAGGGCGCTTCGTGCCTTATTTTCATTCAGAAGATAATAAAACGAGAACAACTGCGCAATAAATTCTCGTGTATGCGTTTTGTGAATAAGGATACTTTTCTTCATTTCACTCTGTGTATTATTCGCGAGATCTTGTGAAGACTAACTACTTGTCTGGTTTCCCTGTCTCAAAGCGAAGGCATTGAAAAGTAATTGTTTTGCTATTTATGAGTTAATTTCAAATATATATATGTATATATATATAATATACTTGATTTATATATATATATATATACATAACTCCTCAAAATTTCTTCAAAAACCTAGTTGGTAAGTTAACTTTAAAGATCTGTTAGTCCTGTGTTCTGAAAAATATCAAGTCATTCGTCGAAACTTGTGCTATCAAATTAAAAGGATTACTTATCGTCTGCATCAAACCAAATATTCTAAATAAAATACTACTTGTTTTGTATTATTTCAACGCCCCTGTTTTACTACATTTGCAGTTGACTGAGTTTGAAAATTTAGTGCGATATTGTGTTTTTAGATTATTCTTAATTGTGTGTGTACTTATGCATTGAAATATCATTTTGGAAGCATTTAAAAAGATAAGGAAAAGCGTTAAAAGTTATCAGGCATGAATATGTTCAAATCTAAAGGAACTTTTTATAAATCCAAGATAAAGTACAGTACAGATTTGCCGCGATGTTTCTCCATATAAAGTTCATTATAATTTCTTTCCATTCTGTGAAAAGCATTAATCTCACTACACCTCCCTGCTTATTTTATGTCAATGGACTCCTTTAAATTTTACAATCTTCAAGAACTTCTTTGAATTTTTTGAAGTACAGTCGCTTTATGTTTAATTTTTTTCCCCAATATTAAATATTTTTCGGGAACTTTTATTTTATAGGAAATTTAATAGACTTGAATGTAATGCTGTAATGCGAATATAGCTTTTAAAGTAATTGTTATGCCTCCGAGGGTTTCATCAAAATATCTAAAAATAGTTTTTTATTGTTATTCTCATTTCCAACGTTTAAAAGCACTTGTGGAACCGGAGAAATTATTTCGAAATGTCTCTTGATGAAATAAACTGAAATTAATCTTTTCTACAGAAATTCTCTAAAGCTCTTAGGGGAATAAATATTCTTATCAACAACATGATTAAGTTGGAGTTGAAGTATTTTGATGTCATTTTATATAAGAATCCATTAGGCATATGTGTTTAATTTTTGTAATCCGCTTAGTGAATATGTTCAATTGAACTGAAATTGATATCTAAGCAAAATATTATTTGATTGTTTATTTAAAGTACTTGAAATTCTTATAGCAGTCCTTTTCCGAAGTATGGAAGACAATTCTAACTATTTATGATTTTTACAAGGCTCTCATTTCAATAATGGATTTAGAAAGATTGCGAAAAACAAATTATTTCCATTATATATATATATATATATATATATATATATATATAATATATATATATATATATATATATAATACATAATATTCTTTGAAATAGGCATTACTTTCTGTAAAGATAATTTTGAAATGAATCTTTTCATTAGACGTATTGTGTGTGAATATTATACTTTTACTCTGGCTTTATATATTTTTCCATTATGGAATGAGAGAACCTAGAAAAAAAAGGAAATTATTTTATGCACTTAAAATGATGTGTTTGCGTAAAATATTCTAAGCTATATGCCTGATATTCTAAACAAAATGCCCGATATTCTAAATTATATTCCGAAAACACAAATGCTAGTCCTCTATAATTTATAAAAAAATTGTTTTTAAAATATTTCTTATATGCATGGTTAATTTTAAAGTATCTCTTATTCAAATTTTAAGTTTTATTTTAAAGTAAATCGTTTTTCTTAATCAGACAATTTTTAATTTAAACAATTATAATCACGCAAATTTCTTTAGCGAACTTGCAAAAAGTAATTTTGGTGATAAAGGAAAGTTATTATATTTATTTATTGATAAGTAAGTTTTACCATGTATACGTAATTATGTGATTGCTGATTTTAAATACCTTTTTGTACCAGTTGAAGAAATATTATTCACATTTTATTGAATGGAAGCTTGTGAGGTAGGTGATTCCCAATGATAAATGCCCATCTTTTCACATAGGTTTTCCACCAATATATTTAATTTTGTATATTGTTTTCATAGTTGTATATATTTCCTTCCTGAGTTTTTATCCTCATAAAATTTTATGATTTAAACTCATGCCCCTAGCATTTTTTTTATAATCGATTTTACTCTTGTCTGGCATAATATGATCCATGGGAATTCAGTGCCATTAAATAACACCCATTCAATTTCTCAAAAATACACTTACAAAATTGGTTGAAACTTGCTTGCCTTCTATAAATATCAGAAATAAAATATATCGAAAACATACTGCTGTATAAAATGAATGCCTCGTCAAGCTTCCGCGAGAGAAAGAAATCGGTCGTTCGTTGCTGACCAACTTCAACAAGGTCGAACTTACCATCAGCCGGTTTTTGATCTCAATTTTTCATTGAAAGTTTGTTTTTGAGGTCTAAAAAGCCGGTTTCGTGTGTACGCAATATTAATTTAAATATGTCATTTAATACTTTTACTTTCTCCGAGTGAAATCTTTCAAGTGACTCATTTGTTTTTCTGTGTAAAGCGAGCGATATATCTAAAAATGCTCGAATATAGTTATATTTTCATCATTTAAAGTTTAATTGTATTAAAAATCTTATTTTAGAAATGAAATATGCTATTTTTAAATTAATTAAAATTATAGTTTTTATAGCAAAACTTTTTTATTTGTTGAAATATATATTGAAACTCTGTTTACTTTAAAATCACACATCTAAATTCACATGTTAATATTTTGAATAGAACAGTATTTTCTTTCTTGTTGGGATTAATTTATATATTGTGGGCATTGTTTTTAATGTAATAAAGAATATTTTTGCTATTACATAGCATACTACTACTCTTTTATTTACGGATCGTACAACTTAATGTAATTAAGTAACTTCTTTCATTAATGAGAAAACATGCAATTATTTGAAAAGTATTAACTCTAACATGAATATTCCATTAACAGAAAACTTATTTGTTTTGCATATATTATTTCTTTAAAATTCGCAACAAGTGGTAAAAGGTTTACTTGTTGGTTCGTCTTTATGTATTTGCCTAAAGTATGTTCTCGTGATTTTAATGTTAAAGAATAGAGTAATAAACTCGGCTCATACTTTCATATTTAAAAAATTTCCAGCATTAATGGAACATTTTGGCTTTACTATTATTTAGAAGGCAGCATATTTTATTGTACTACTCATTTCATTTTTGAACCTATCCATTTTTCCTTGTATAAAAACTGTGCTCTGTACTTCGTTTCCTACATTATAACACTAATTATATTTCACTACCTCTTTAAGTGAAAGAAGACAGGAAATATTAAAAAACATAAAGGACACGGTATGATAAGTGGGTACATTTGTTATACCGAAATGAACTTATTTTACTTTTGAGATATATTTTTCCATCCGATAATGTGTTCCGAGTATGCTTCATGCTATTAAACAAAAACTGCCATAAACTGGCAGTTCCAGTAAGATGTCGATGAATTCATCAAATTAAAACTGAAAGACGAGGAAGAATTATCTTTACGGAAAGTATAACGCAAAAATATAATTGTGTATTTATGTTCGTAATATAGTTTGGGAAAAGTGTCACTGAAATATGCGACTGTTTGATGCTAATCTGATGTATAAAAACGCAATTCTTTTTGACAAAGTACCGTGGAGGGATTTACAAAAAGTTGCAAAATATAAATCTTCTATACTTATTGATTTTAAACTTAGATACTTTTGTATCTATTCCACTGCATTTTTTTTTTTTTTTTTACTCCAAAAAAATCCTTTTTATATCAAATCCCTGGCATTTTCTTTCTTATTCAAAAATCGATTGAACGTGAAATATAACCTTAAACAGAAGATTTTACTTACAGATCAGAACGTGCTTGTCCTTTTGAAATATCTTATTTTATCCTTTTGAATTTCGAATATCATTTTGTTTTCTTTTTCGAATTATTCTGTTCTCCAATATTTGCTTGGGTTTCTGCTAGTTTTAAATATTTCGCCAATAGATATTTCGTCATATCTGTAGTATCTTTGATTTTTAGTCACTTTCAGGGGTAAAAAGCTTTATATAAATGTATAAATTGCCAATGTAGACTTATTCGGTGGACTAGCCTTAAAACTGTACAACAATATTGTTCAACAACCATCATCACTATTATGTGTTGCAGCTGATCTCTCATAGGACCTGCATCAATTCATTAGAGTGACATTTGATATTTCGATCTCCTTTCGTCAGTTTGTTAATGATCGTTGTACATTTAACGAATCTACAGTGCTCTGTACCTCCGTTGAATTGATTCAGTAACGTCTAATATATATAAATCAAACCCTAGCTATAGTGATTGCAAGAGTTTCAAATTTATCTCCATCTAAATTAGTTCATGGTCTTTCGTTTTATAATAAATTTTTTCGAGTTGGGTTCTGATCGTTCTATTTATATTTTTATTTCAGAATTTCTTGAAAACTGAATGCAAACGCGCGATAATGCATCATCAATGGCTTAAATGGTGTTTTCAACTCTCTTCTCGACGTTTCTATAAAAGGAACTTTATAAAAAAAAATGAAAAGGCTAAATAGAGGATATTTTCGATACCTATTTTGTCTAGATGGCTGGATCAATTTTCTCTCCTTGTTTTCAATATGAATCTGTTCATTTAAAAAATAACTCATTGGAAGACGGATATTCTTTCCATAACATTCCACACTTTCATATTGGATTTAGCCAAGATCATCACCGTTAGCTCGCATACGAAAATCAATTGCATCATTACACAAACAGAGCACAAAAAAAAAATTTAACTTCATTTTGTTATGATTTAAATTTTCTAGTAATAAAAGAGGGAACACGACGAAAGTTGTCTATGAATTACTGTCACAAAGCCATAGTAGTTATCTGTTGTCCAAATAATATTTAAACAGAGCTTTACCAGAGAAATTAAATAACTATTTTGCTTCATATTACTTTGAAACAAAAAAATTCCTTTCTTTCTTGACAGTATTGACATAATAATGATCACACTTTAAAAAACATTTAAAAATCGAGACCCCTTCATTTGTTTAATCTCAAACAAAACTGCTTTGTGGAGGTATTGATGTACATTACCGGTGCCAGAAAACGTCGAAGATGTTTCCTCCAATTAAAGTCTGTCTGGTTTAAAAGCACTCTACAATCCCTCCACCTTTTAAATTTGTTAAGAGGCGCGTGTAGCTTAAACTTTGGAAAACTGATTAAAACTTCCGGAGTCTGTTACTGAATACAGTATCGTCACTTGGGGCACAAATATTTGTATTGAGAATCTTCATAGAAAGGTTTGAAGTCGTATTTCTGAAATTGTGGTTTGCTTAGTCTAAGGATGTTTAGTGAAGGATGAACTACAAGATTACCATAGGGCTCATTAAACTTTCGGTAAAGAACGAAATGTACTGGATTTTAAAGGTGAATTTTAGTTATTTTTTAGACTGTCATTTAAGTCTAAGGAAGATGTAAATATTTATCTGTTGATTCACATCCTGCGGAATATTAGATGGGTTTGAGCTTGATTTTCTAAAGAAGTTCAATATTTAGAACATTTTAATTAAAAGTATAAACACTTTCAATACGTGTTAAAACAAGAACTTAACGTAAAATTTCCTATTGGAAATACCAGCTATAAATTTATTCTGCTCTTGATTAAGGCTTTTAAATGGTATATTTGTAAAGTTTTCACTTATCTTCCCGTATCACTTAATTCTGAGAGGTAATATTATATAATAGAATATTTTTGATACTAATTTAGAGAATTTAACTATTATTATTAATCTCATATAAGTTTATTTGAAACAAAAAGAATTCTGGATTATTCTGTTTTGAAAAGAAAAGAAAAGTAACTAGAATGTTAAAAGAGCTTATCCTTTTAATTAACCTAATTCCAAGATTATGAAATCTGAAAACTTAAAAGAATTTATGAACTTATTTTAATCTTTTTCGTTAAAAATTTGATTTTACTTTATTTTTGAAACTTAGGGCATCCCTTTTAATAATTACCTTTTAATTCTCGTATTTTTTAAAATTTCATCTCCAATTTCCCTTACTGAAAACTACCCAATGATTTGTTCGTATGTTAAACGTAATTTGGAATTAGGGTTGAGCTTGTGTTATCAATTTATTTGATTTTACATGGCATAGAATACAGAAAAAGAATTGTATTCCAAAAAGGAATCTGTGTAAAAAAAAAACTTACTTAACTGCATTTTCAATGGACTATACTGTTGATATGATTCATCAGCGATGTCATCGAGAGCTATTTCATTAGAATTTAGATAACGTGACTGATTATACAGTTTATTAAGCAGTTGGACAAGAGAAATATATACACACAAATACAGTAAATTCAGGAATGAAAATAAAACATAGAAGATAATGATTCAATATGAGAAGCGTGTTGCTAATATCAATAACTAAAGTTGGAAGATTTCGTGGCTATTCCTTTCTGGCTTTCACCCAACATCATTTCGCGCGAAATGTTACTACTTCACTCTATTTTAAATCACCAAAATGAAAGTATCTTTTGTTCTGTGGAAACACCGCTGAAGCCTGTATTTCTATTTTCGTAAAAATTTCCATGGTACGATTTTAAGTTCTTTAATACTTCAAATGAATCCAAATTACACTTGTTTGTGTGTATTCCTTGAATTAATGTTTTCGTTAGTATTTAAACCTTTTTTTCTATGAATATTTAGTCCCTACTGTTCGTTTGAGATGACTCCCGAGTTGTCAATAGATTTGTTTCTTAAATAACTATTGATGTTGTGTTGCGTATGTTATATGTTGCGTTTTGAGACTTTGCCTTCCTCTTTATAATTTTGAATTACATTATTGTATACTGTAACATCTTTGTTGCATTATTATTTTATTTTTGAGACGAAAATTTTTTTACCAGAATTTTCGTTCCTTTTTGTAAAGTAAACTTAGACCTTAAGCAAGCTGCATCTTAACTCTAGTAAGGGATACATTTTTAAAAATGACTTTAATTCATTTCAATGCACTTTTCTCGAATATTTCGTTCAAAGACCATTCTTTTTGGGGTCCATCACACTTCTCAAGTTGCAAGTTTTATTTTACTTATTTCCGATTACCGTTTGTGTGTGAAAAGTTCATATATATATATATCATAGTTCTCTTGTATCATTAAAATATTAAATTGTTCTTTTTAAAATTCAGCATTATACATGATTTCAGTTCGGCAGATTATATATATATTTTTCGAAATCCACGAATCGCATTTTTTTGAATCGTTATAAAATTAGAATATGTATAATGTATGTGTATGTTATCTTACGGTATTTGTCGAAAAATTAAAATGATTCAGTGCCGGATACGATAATTTTATTTGACAATTTGAGTACGGTTGTTAAGCACGATTACGTTTGTTTCCGTAACGGAAGTGCTTACTTTTTCATTTTCTTAGGAAGTTTATATGAATCTATTTAAAGTGATTTTAAGTGGTTCACTGTAACACTTGTGGTTTGAAAAAAAATCCGCAGTTGATACAGTTTCTTAATTATAAAAATATTGCAGTTAATTTACACTTAATTTCATATAGTAAAATGTGGATTGAGAAGCAGATTATACCTTTGAAGGTTTTGCAAAAATGTAAAGTTTAAAAGTTTTAAACTGTGGTTTCCTTTTGCCAAAGGCAGACAAAGACATTGCGTCCGACGCGTTTCCTGTGTACATTAATTATGCCCCAGTCTGCGGGACTGTTAAGTAGCGGTTGGGATAAGAAGCACGGGAAATATAACCCAGACAGTCACAGTCAAGGTAAGAAAGAAGGGTAGGGAACTCTAACTAAATGTTACTTGGTTTTAGTGTTTAATTATATTTTTTGGTATTGTCTTATGTCTTATTGCATATGTTAATTAATTATATTAATCACCATTATAAAATTAATTTGGAATACTGAAGAAATATTCTACATATGAACTTGTCATAGCTAATGTTGTAATCAACTCTTTTATATATAGTATTAAGTTTCTAATTGCATCTAATATCAAAATTCCGAAATTATGTTCATAACATAGCGGCAAACTTAATTAAAAGCAATTAAGATCTGTACATTTCATTGCATTTTGTATAAACATTATGAATGAAATTTGAGCTTGTTCCGAAATTAACTCTGTATCTTCTGTAATGTTCACTGTGTTTTTTTTCCTTTTGTAGTGGCATGCACTACTTGAAACCTCACAAATCTCCTCGCAAAGTCCAACTGAAGGAAGTCCACCACTCAAATGAGACTGCATCTGTCAGAGTAATGACTCCGGACGGTGTGACTCTGGTCCAAACTAATGAGCGGAAGGAGGAGAAATCAACTTCGAAAGGACCTCACAAACGTCGACCGGCGCCTCCACCGCCCCTAAACAGCCCCCTCGACGACCTCCTCCTCCTCCACCTCCCGTCACGCCACCACCAACTGAGGTGGTGGTGGTTGTTGACAGGGCTGAGGATGAAAAGGAAACACTGGAGAAGCTTGAAGATCTCAAGTGAGTTGCCGACTTTTCTAATGTCTTGAACATCTTGATAGGGCAGAAATATTGTCATCGGGTTATCGGTTTCCTGAAATTAGCTTCAGCTGCGATGAAGCAACAAAAGTGTTTTTGTATCTTTTCTACAATGCTAATTCTCGAGATAACTCCTCGCCTTCTAAAGCTAGGGTATTAACCCTTTATCATTAACTCTTCGTGGCACTGCAATTTTACGTTTTTAAAATTATTTCGAAATTGATTAGTAGGGGGGGGGGGTATCGAATATACTTCCAAGTAGTTTACAAAAAAACAGTAAAGATGAGTTTGCTCAATAATTTTTAGGTATGAAATGTTTTGAAGAAAGATGCTAATTCTTAAGAAGTGTAAAATTAGTGTAAAACACTTAAAAGTGAATTTCTTGCTAATAGGGTGCAAAGTGAATCGTTTGCATCTTTAGTATAAGGACCATGATAACCTGGCGGCATAGTACTGAGAGTTTTGTGATTTTATTCTGCTAAAGACTCGTGGAAACTGTTACACGTTAAATTTGATGTCTCATAATGTTTAGTTGTTGTGGTGTAAAAGTTTGGAAAGTGAAATCTTCTTGGGTGTTGTTTCAGTCATTTGATCTTCATTCAAAATTGTCTTGTCAGTCTGCAATAACCCTTTGTTGTGACGGTAACCAAGTAGTCATTGTAATAAACTTGTAGCCGATGTGTGTATGTGTTCTTTTTGTCGAATTGTTATATTTTTGGCACCGCTGAATACCCACTGTGTAGAGGGGGCTGATGCATGTTAAATCTCGAGACTCAAAATTCTCACGTTGGTAGGATGTGAAAAGTTTGGAGAGGTTGGGGCTAGCTCTAGTGTTACGTTTGACCAGGTAGTTCAAAATTAGAAGTCCTTCGCCTGGACCCCCTTTTTTTCCGGAGTGTGACGTTAATAGACAATCAGTGAATAAAAAGGACCCTTTACCTGATTCTAGTTTAACATTTAAAAGAAGTTTCCTCAATTACTCATAAAAGTTAAGTGTTTTGTAAGTGTTCAGTAATAACTTATTTGAAATATATAAATAAATGCTGTACATGCAAGCTTCCGGTGACCTCTTCTACAAATCACAGCATAAAAAGGACAAGAGTAAAAGTGTTTAGTGACTGACCCGAAAGGGAATTCTTTTTCATCCCAGTCATCTTAACGCGCAGCATGGCGAGAGACTGCGGACAGGCTGGTTGATATGTCGGCTAATGTTAAAGAATAGGACCCAAATCGGGAATATTTTTTCAGATATAAAAGTACTCCAAACATTAAAATATTATATTTTGGCTTCATTATCCTTCATCATTTTATCATACTACTCATTTTTATCCGAGTTGACACATTTTTTTCTTTTATAAAATGTGTTTTGCATTTTATCTCCTATACCGTAATTCTAAATGACATTCCTTTACATGTTAAAAGGAAAAACGGATTATTTATGAAATATTTTGAAATTTTAAAAACACTATTATAAACAAATGCCTGAGTTATACAATGTCACAAATCTTTATAAAATTGAGGTATTTTTTCTGTCCGAAAATGTGCTCTGCGTTAAGTCCACACTGTCTTGCGTATGGCGAAAGTTTTGCCAAGGTGAACATCCCGTACCGAAAGTTGATTACAATAAATGTTTTGTTAAAAGAAATATATTTGTCATAAAAGGAATTTATAAATAAAATGTACAGCAATGAGGTAAAATATTTAAGTGAGAAGGTTAATTTTGTGCGCATCACTCTTAACCTATTCTTGTTTTTTTATTTTCATCCTAGACCGAAATTTGTAATTATATATATATTTTTTTTTAACTTCATTCTTTCAAAATAAACATGAATCATTTTAAGCCAGAAGCTCTTAAAGAAAATTATGCTAATGACTTGCAATTGCTTTTTGCGTGCGCAAACAAAATTTACAATAAAATTTTCATCGATAAGCGACAAGATTTTGTAACATGTTTCTTTGAAATTTCCTGACCTAAAAACGAAAATCTGGCTGAAGTTAATATGGTCGCCAAAGTTGACCGTGTTTTTAATGCATGGAGAAGCGTTTGACCGCAACTCAAGTTTCAACAGCCCGTATTTTACCAGGAATTAAAAATCATAAAATAAAGTGAAAGAAAATTAGACATTAAACAAGTTAATGGCGCAATTAGAAATTATGTATGAAGTTTAAAAAGCCTCAGAAAAAGAGCTCTGAGAAGTACTTTGAAGTTGAAAGAAACAAATTCTAGTTTTTAGTATTTGAGTAATAAAGTTGCTAGGTTGTCAAACGAACTAAATATATAATTAACATATATAGTAATAGTGTAAGCTATCCACACAAGTAATGCTAAAAAATATTTATAATTTTAGAGGGGAAAAAAGAGCGAAAACTATGAATAACATAGAAATTTCTTTGTTTTTCTTACTATGAACCTTTCCATGCTCTTCATTAATTTCGTTGTAGTGCTGGAGTAGGTTTGAGGACGCGTTATCCTGATTGATATAACCAATTATTAATGGGGGGGAGGATTCCTTAAATTGGGTTACATAGAATGTGCGATGCAGTTGAGGAGGATATTTCAAAAATAATACACAAAAATATCGGTAAATATGCCCCATTTCAATAACTTTAATTATAAATTAATAGAAATACAAATGCAAATTTTATTCAGCATATACTTTCTCTAATGTTTTAGTTAATAGCAAAATATTCTTAAGTTTTTTCGTCATTTACTTGAAGCTTTTGAATTAAGCTATTTATGGCACCTATTCTCTTATTTGTATGAATCCTTTTTAATGATGAAACATTCAATCTCTGTTTACGATATCAATGGAAATAGATTGGTACAAATCGTGTGCATCAGAGCGCACTGTTTTAAAGATGCCGTTAACTCCTAACGCTTCTGCACCGTTAAATCATTTCGTGTGTTAAGCGTTCACCAATCCACTTAAAAGAATAATTTGCGTTTAGCAATTATGTGTATGGGTTGGGAAATTTCATTACGAGTGCTTCAAAACTAAATGCCATTAATATATTTACTTGTTACACATAAACTTGTTTGTCTTTTAACAATTCTCTTCGGCCAGGAAGTATCCTTGCCTAAAATATGTGTATGTTAGCATTAAAAACTCAACTCAAGAATGGAATCAGTTTTATTAAATATTAATAGCACAGATAAAAAGGGCAGCCTTTTATGATGGTATAAATTCATTTTGACATTAAATTATACTGGATTAAACTAACCCTTTTAATAACACCGGAAATTTTTTTTTTTTTTTTTCCCTATGCGTTTTTTGTCCCAACATTGAAGGTCTTGTTTTATTGTAATATTATTCGCTGTCGTACATTGAACCTAGATAGATAAACTTGAAGGGAATCTTTCCATATAGAAGGCCTACGAACAATAGCTTGAATTATTTTTAGAATTTGATTTAAGAAGTTTATTAAGAATTCCAGTCTTGATTCCGCCTATGTCTTTTATGATGGAGTTTCTTCATATTGAGTGATTAGCATTGTATGACTGCGGTTTAAAATTATACCTATAGTCTGTTATGAGATCTGTCGTATGAGGTTAATAAGAGCAAATATAATTGTACCTATATAGTAGTGTGATATTGTAAAAATACAATCGAACCTCTGTGAGTAAATGTTTTTGAGATCATTTGAACAATATCATCTTTTGCGGTTTGTCCCTCTCATTAGGCCGAGATAGCCTAATGATTATGGTCACGAACTCGTGACCAGTGTGTCGCAGGTTCGAGTCCTGGTACCACTGAAGACCCGCCGTGTACAGAAAGCTAATACTCGATAAATCTGTCAAGTTTTAAGTCCTCCCGCTTGCGTGGTGTGGTAGTCTGGAAAAGTGGTGTCAGCTCGGGTGTCGTCGTCGCTTGACCGAGGTTCAAAGTTACGAGGTCCGTCGCCAATATCCCTCGGTAGTTTTTTGTGTGACGTAAGAAAAATCACTCCCCTTCCAGGATCAGACAAAAAAAAGAGATTGAATTTTGAGTTTATTTTATTTGCTTACTCAACTTTAATGTGCGTAGAGTAACCAAAATAACATCGAGAGCTAGATATTGTTTGTCCATTCAGGGATAGGAAAACAAAACATAAATACTGAATTGGTAAGATTCTCCGGTGTCCATTTTCAGTGGGTTTTATGATTTTTGTTTGAAGGTTTGAGAAATTCATTCAGTTAAGCCTGTTAAGTGTAATTCTATCTGTTTTTATATTGTTTGTGAAATCTCAGGGATTGAAAAGAATGTATCCATTTATGGACTTTCTATTTTATTTTGTTTTACTTTGAAACAAATGTACTTAACATTCTGAATTGTTTTCCATGTATTTTTGCCTATTTTTTCTAATTCTTAACCTTTCTTATCGAACAGAATCGATGTCCACGGTTCTGGCCAACGAGAGCTTTTATCGTCAGCATCCAGTCCTCAACTGTCACAAAGTTACAGTTTATCTCCAAATTCTCCACACTATGAAGACAGTGGAGAAACGGATTGTCCGGCGAGTCCAGACTTGCCCTTGCCACCTCCGCCTTCTGCGGAAGGGAATGAGATAATGAATGTTTGTGATGAACCTCTGCCTCCACCTCCAGATCCTAGAGATGTGGATGTTCAGCCAAGAATGCTTGACAGTTCATCTCTGTAAGTAAATGTACTCATTTATTTCTCTGTGGATAATGTATCCTTCCCTTATCCAAACTTTCTTCATCCAAAACTTAGTGTTTTCTTAGTTCTCATTTTGATCAAAACACTTCACATCTATGAACTATTTATAAAGTAATTTTAATTACTTAAGATATATTTAACTCTTTAAGGAACTTTATTCTGTTAAAATATATGAAACTGTGATGTTCTAATTTCTATTAAGGTGTCTAACGTTTTAGTTATTAGAGTTTCGATTTGGGGTAAAGTATCCGGTTTTAATTATTTAAAGTAATACGATGCAAAATTATAACTTTTTATAAAAAGTTATATTTAATTCTTCAAGGTAAAATTTCGAGCTTTGAATAACTGAATTTCATATTTTATCAAAAAAAGGGCAATTTAAATCTTGTATATATTTGTAAAGAGTAGTGTCGACTAAAAAAATGTATTTAAGTATTTCTTTTAATAACACTGATAAAATTTTGTACTGTTAAAAATTAGAAGAGAACGAATTTCTATTTTTTTTTTTAAAGCTTAAGTTGGTGTATTTAATTTGTTTTTCCTGGCGGAACTTGCATCTGACTTTCACAAATAGGAAATGTATCGCTCACACACTATGCGCAAGGTATAAAGATATTATTAACTAAATTTCAGATTTGCTTCGATTTATTATTTTTAAAAAGTGGTATTCTTATTTTACGCATCTCAGCTTCTTAGTATTTCTCTATAAATGTTTTTGCAATGGGTTGATTTTTAAATTCTTTTATGGTCTTTGAAACTAAATTCAAACATTTTAAGATTGCTTTTTATTTCAATCTTCAATGCAACTCCAAATCCTGTACTATCTTGACTTTTAATTTCCCCACTGACTGAAATTTATATCTATGCCAAGCTTTGGCTTCCGACTGATGTTTTGGTTTCGAGGAGACAGATTTAGAAATCCCACAAACCGAATTTTAATTTCTTCCAGCCCACAGAGTAAACAGTTTTGACTCTTAAATTCTTATCCTCCGATTTTTTTTAATTCGAGACAGACATTTGAAGGAAGAGGGGAAAAAATGTCCCATGCTGTCCCAAACTTTGATACTGTTCGAGTCAAAAGTTCTATTAGACGTACAAATTCTTCTTGTCACTATTTAATTTTCTTGCAAATTCGACTTTTGAAAAATGACAAGATTTCTATTTCGATTTGACAACTGATTTATATGAGTAAGAAAAATCCCCCCCCCCCCCATTTCGTGGCGAAGCGAACGTGGAGCGCGAAGCGACAGCGAACGTGGGAAAAAATGTCGGTAGAAAGGGAAATGATTCAGCGACTTTTGTTTCAGCCAAATCTCCGAGTTTTCATTTTAATTTTTTTCCCCCAATGACGTCATGAACGTGAAGATGATTAAAAAGCTCTGAACTCATCCAAGACAGGTTATGGGATTTGACAACCTATTTCTTGAAATTGTTTTTGTTGCAAAAAGTATTACTGCTGTATCTTTGTTTTCACTTGCAGCCGTACAAATTAGATCGAAACATGCAATTTCAAATATGTAGTGTATCTCTTCATTGTCACGTTTTTCAACATTGATTTTCTGACTTATTTATGTTTCCAAACTTTTAATGACTTGAAAAAACACGCAGTTCTCTTTTATTTTTCCACATTTCCTTGAGCTTAAATATTAAGAAATTATTTAAGTAGTTTAATATATATATATGACAAAAATAAAAAATATTTTAAAGATTTATTAGTTGTGCTTCAAGACTTAAGAAATTCACAATCGTTATTATAAAAAAATTAATTATATGACCATTAAAGTCCGAAGTAACTTAAGTATTCCCAAGGGCAAAAAAAATTCAGTCTTCGTTAAAATGTCATGCCTTGCTCCCTTTAGCTTAATATTTTCTTCGAAAGATAACTTTAATTTTTTCTTGACTAACACAGATTAGTTTCATAATTTATATATATAAAAAATGCAAGAAAACTTCTGTCCAAAATAGTTGTCTATAAATAATATTTTCTTAACAAAACATGAAATAGATTCTTGTTTGACTTAGGAACTAATTAAATAAAAAGTATTTTTTTTTGTTTCGTAAACAATTCAGTGGCTTCATTATTTGAAACTTAACAATCTCAATAAATTTTTTCCCTCATCAGGAGTAAATTTTTTTTCCACAGAATTTATTTTAAAATTTTTTTAGAATAAGGGCATCACTAAAACTTCTACAGTCCAAAATTTCATATAAAAAAGTTGTCATCTGTTTCAAAAACAACTAAATTTCTAAGACATTGAAATTATAATGTTACTAAACATTTCCAAGAATTGTCAAGTTTATGGAAGTTGCGTTCAATTACTAGTGAATTTCGATTAAGTGGCTTCCAAGGATCGGCATACTAACGATGATTGACTGTATCGTATCATCGTTATCTGCCGTTGGCTGAATGTCAGGCGTTTGTTCCTGAAGGGTTCTAAGGTCTGGACTTAATAATGAGCTCACCTCCGGTGTGAAATCACGAAGGAAGCCAGCAAATCTATAAATATACAACTTCAGAGGCTCCTTGTTTAGTTTAATGATAAAAATTTATTAACATTGATCGATTATAATATTCTAAAATTACATTAACTACACATAAATTATTGGCTATTAGAAATTGAACTATAATTTCCCTGGTTATGTTTGCATATGAATCTGTTGCATTAAAATAATGGCGCAAAAAATATTTAAAAATATCGTGACATAATGAATGAAATTCATAAATAAAATTACTGTAATTAATGTGTACCTAGCATCAATTTTATGAATTATTGAAATGTTAAGTAGATACCAAATACAAATATTAAAGTGAGTATTAAAAGAAATTAAAGAGAGTTTTTTTGTCCTATCGCCCTAACAAAGTTTAGTTGGGACTGGAGTTTAGTACATAGATTTGCTCCTACCGTAAGGTATAAATTTTAAGTCTTAAGTTTACTAAACTGATATACTCAAGAATGGTTACTCAAATGGCGTGGACATCTGTTCCAACAGAATTTCCCGGGGGGGGGGGGTCTTATTTTACGTGTTGAAATTAATACAGAGTGCTTAAAAATTCTTTTTGCGTTTACTATAACATTAATCCAATTAAACAAAACATCTGCTCATTCTTGAGAATCCGCCTGCGAGGATTCGCAATCCATGTGAATCGGTGGAATTACGTACCTAATAGAAGTTATGATTTCATATTGGAATGTGTCCTGTGCTTTATACACGCCATTCAGAAGCGCTCATGTATGTTAAATTTGTCGTAGCTGAAAGTTTTCTCACTAACGTAGTGGGAAAATTTGGTTAGTTAGGTGCCAGTTTGCTTGTCGGCCTCGTCGCTTGACCACGATTCAAAATTATGAGGTCCGTAGCCAATAGCCCTCATACAGCTGTGTATATATATAGTGCTGACGTTAACAAACAATCAAGTCATTTATTATATGCCCTCCGTATGTTCCTTTGCAGTGTTCAGTTACAGTTGGTCAGCCATTGGACGCCAAAAGGGTGCTTCTTTCGTAAAATATGTGCATGCCATTTCGTCCCATTCAAATAACTCCTTAGTGCTTCGCTTTTTGCTAAGTTTACATATGTTATAGAGAATAATTATGCCATCTTAGGTTGATGCAATATGTCAAAATTTGGTACAAATAATTCATCAATAAAATTGTGTTATTTAATGTTCTTTGTGCAACTAATTTTTTCTTATCTTAACATTAATCGTCAGTATATAAATTTGATAGATATATACTCTAGAAAATATTTTTAGACCTCGCTTCTGTTGAACACTGTTTAAAAAAATTATCCCTTTTCCTCTTGCATACTCATACAAAAGAATTTTAATATGTATGTTTTATTAAGTATGTATTTTTAGAAACGCTCTTTAGGTACTGACTTCGAGCGACAAAAAAAAACGACTTAACACTGAGGCGAAAGTCATATTAATGTAACTTTATTTTGAATTCTTTATTTCAACAAACTTATTTTACGTATTTTTAAATTTTCCATTAAATTATTTTCATTAAAGGACAAGGTTAAGTTTAATGGTCTTGTGATATAGTGTGGATCAAGTATATATATATAATTCTTAACTACATTTCATTAAACATTTCATTCATTACATTTTTGTTAATTTTTGAAGCTTTATGCTCATTCAAGAACTTGCATTCAAATGTCAATATCAGTCTATTTTATCAATGCGTAAGATATATATTTCGTTTTTGTTTAAAATAAAGTAACTCGGTGCGGGCTTGCATCATATTGACCGACCTTAGGATAGCCATCCATTTTTGGAAGGATGACTTTTTTACAGCTTGAAAGATATTTTGTAAAGGTAAAAAACGTATAAAAATATGACTCGATGAATTTTAAAAATTGGTTAAGTGTAAGCGGAGTGCTTCGAAGTTGTAAGAATATATTATTATTGTGATAAGTATGATATGCTTGTAGCTGAATGTAAAGTACTATTGTGTGTGTTCGTACCTTCCTGTTTATAAAAGATGTCATGATTGTTATTCGCCAGAAGTGGGGGAGGGATTAATTTTGGAAATTTTTAAAATAGAATGGCAAAAGATCCATTCCTAACTCTTGTAAAAAAAAAATATCTTCAAAAGCGTTTAATTTCCTAGAAGTTTAAATGTTATTTATATAATATTTTGTGTTTCCCCTTGAAAAAAATTTCAGTGCAGTGCTTTATAAAAATTCATTTTGATTGATTAGTTTCAGTTTGCAAAATTTGTGAATATGTCCTTTACCATTTTCGAAAATTAAATGAATAAAATGCAATAAAATCCTAAATGCAGCTAAAATTTGCATAAAAGGTAGGCGTTAAAATCATTACTCGCTTATCCTTCCACCTAATAACATTATCCGCACTTTTCTACTTTCAGGGTAATTACCTTAATGTTATGCCATTTGCTTTATATATATATATATATTTAAACGATAAGAACCCGTGGTTCGCGTAATTGCTTTCCTTAGTTGCAGTTTTCCACCGCCATTTTTAAAAGGGAGGATTAAAATGACTTCCCACAACCACCAGTTGTCATCCGTTTATGTTTACGCATCAGTGTAGTTCTTGTAACCCTACTTTGAGGCACGCTTGAATGGGCTGACAGAGTTAATAGCCCTACTCTCCACAGGTTTCATCATCAAGACTTGAAAGAAAAAGATGCTAGTATATTCAAACATTTCCTGCCCGCACAATCGTTCCCTAGTTTCACCTACTATTGAGATTTCATTGTTCGCTCAAGAAACAAAGGATGTAATTCTGTCACGGAATAGTTTCGCCTGATAAAATAAGGCATTCATCAGTCATCTATATCTTAATAAAAATATTTTTATTTTGTTCATTGTTATCGCTATTCGGAGTTGTAGAAAACTTGACGAAAGTGTGATGGATAATTTCTTGTTTCTCTTGGATAACTCTTACGCATTGAAATTTGTTCTAGATATATTCAATATTTTTTTCTGTTTATTTAGAAAACTCCCAGAGAAAATTCTGACTGTAACTTGATCGTTTTTGACAAATTCTCTGGTTAAAAAAAAAACGAAATACTTTTACTGTAACGTCACAAAATTAATTTTGAGGTTTTAATACATACACAGGAGGGTGTTCGAAATATTAGCTTTTACGTTTTTAAAAAATAATATGCACTTGCCTGTGCTTTTGTTCCATATAAAATATCAAAGTTTTTAGAGGAAATGTAAACTATAAATGGCCCTACTTTATATATATAATGTGTGTTGTGCAACATTCTCGTTTCAAAATGGCTTCACAGGAAGTGCAAGTTGTAGTGTGGTTTATTGAATTTAATCTGCAACTCAAGGTACAATGTAAATTTCGACTACCCACATTCAATATCCACCATCACGATCCACTATTTATGAAGAGCATAAGAGATTTATGACGTATCGTATTCCTAAAACCAAAATTTGGCCACCTTAGCATCATTTTATGGGGATAAGTGAAAAACGTAGCTTTCCAATCTCTAATTCGTGACACAAATAAATTGAAAAGTCGAATTAAGCGGTCGTCTAGATTGTTGGTTCTGCACTGCTTCATAGCATATGGTTAGAAGTTAGAAATCCTATATAGACTAGATGTGTTGCACTTGTGCATAAAACACACACATTTTTTTAAAAAACCCTCAGATATTTTCTTTGTGGAACGTAAAAAACCGTAAATCTATGTAATTGTATATTTCTAATTCTTTTTTCAATTCCTACTATTAGTTCACAATCTCCCTATATATATACTATATATCTTATTCAAATTTTCAATTGCTAATGAAATACTTCCTATTTTCATCCATTCCAATTCAAATACATTTTTTAAAACTTGTAGTGGATGACACTTGATGTTAATACAGTTTTTCAAATATTAATTCATTAATTAAATTAATGAATAAAAAGTAACATGGCCTAATTTCTGAGAATGTGATTTTTTTTACTGTACTATTTTATTGGAATAATTAAATTAATGAAGAAATAGTAACAAACAAAAATAATAATCCAACACCATATATAGAAAGGAAAATGGCAAATTTTTTGCATGGAAAATCGCTTCCTATTTTGCCACTTAATATTGTGATTTTGTCATATCTATATTCATATTTATATTAATTATAATTATTTAATGAAAGTAACTGAAATAAAAGTTTTCTTTGTTGACTTAAGTAGGAATTGACTTTAAAATATTTTGTTTATATGACTTGTTTCGTCTAAAGATGTATTTCAGACAACTTGTATATATATTTTTTTCTACTCCCAGTGTGTATATAATGCCATATTTATCTCTGAAACAAAAAGCTAGATTATTTTTTTTCTAATCTTTGCATACATGAATTCAGAAATCATTTTCATATTTTAAGTAATTAATAATTCAATAAGAGTTATCCAATTGAGATATTCAAGGTTTTTATTTATGACACGAAATGACAAAGAGCAAAAGACTATATTACAAAGTAAAATTAAAAGGAAGAATTTTGAAATAGTTCGTATACAAATCTGAAATTAGACTAAAAATAATATACTAAAACATTATTATTCTGCATACACAGTGTTATGTTTTTATGAATGTATATTTATTTATACTATTTATTAAATTATACCATTGTACTAGTTATATAGAAGGATAGTTGTTAAATAAACATTACTGATTAAAGAGCTCTCGAAATGTGATTTTTTTTTTTAATCTTGAAAAATATTTACGGTTGTGTTGTAGTATTTCTAATTAAAATTTTCAAATTATTATTTGTCTAACATTACATGAACTTAAATTATGTACAGTTTTGACACACATAAATGTTAAATTTCAACTAAAAAGTTCTTCAAATTAGTATTGTTATTTAATTGTTTGAATATGTCTTGTGTATTTTTTTCTTAATATATTTTTTAATGTTGTATTTTTGAAAATTAAAGAAGTTTCGAAAGGAAAAATTACTTTAATTTCTCATTTAACTTGAATGAAAAATTATTTTAATTTCTCATTCAACTTGGATTATATGCCTAATATATCACTAAAAATGAGATTATTTAATTTTATAGGATATATCCTAAGAACTCCTACATGTCATACAGAAGTGAAAGAAAGCTTGGAAGACAAGGATTTGATGGTAAATATCGCCGATCATTCCATGCCTCTGCATCATCCATGGACCTTACAACCTTTGACTCTGGCTTTCAAGATGGTAAAAATGTATTTTCTCCTAGCAGTTGGGAGCAGATTCACAATATAAGACAACATGGCACAACAGTAATATTTCATTCAGATTGCCTGCAACAAGGAAATCATCTTCAAAGAAGTAACTCTCAAGATTGTGTACCAATTGAAGAGGCGGCAAACAGTGGATTGGATCACATATCAAATAATTTCGACATGCAAAACTCAGAAAATCAGTCACCAAATAATAGTTCACAATGTTCTGAAACACAAGACCATCAGCAGCAGTCAGTGCCATACCAGCCACCTAGTCACGAAAGAGTTTCGTTTGAAGTTCAAAACTCACCTTCAGACTCTCGTCAAAACTCATACCGTACCAAAGGAATGTCATCAAAATCAAAAAGTTCGGATGTTATTTTAAACTGTGAAACTTCAGATAGTCACTGTTCTCTCTCTTTAAATAACGGAAGTTTAACAGATGGTAATTTAATCAATACTGATATTGATGCAAATGTGGATCTTAACCAGAATTCTGTGAAAAATAATAAAAGCGAACGAGCTAATTCTAAAACTTTAAATGGAACCGATATCAACAACCGAATCAACAGTGCCACGCAGACCACAGATACGCCTAGACTTCATCGCAAATATTGTAAAACGAAGGCAGAACTGGAATGCGAACAGCTATCACTGGATTTTATTCATAGTTGTGGTGATGTCACTTTGAAGAATTTACTGAGTAAGTTCAATTTTCTTTTATTTCATAGTTTATTTGTGCACCTGAGGTTGCGGGTTCGACCCCCCCCCCGGTCCAAGTTGGTGTATTTTCATGATGCAGAAAATCGACAGTGGCCATGTCGTATGATTATGCGGCCCTATAAAGATCCTTTGAGTGTCAGTTTGGCTTGGGTGCTCTCGGCAAGATTTAAATTCTAAGTGCGGTTTCGTATTGCCAGAGTTCAGGTGCCCCCCTCTGGGAAGAAAACATCAAAATTGCCTGCGGTGATTGGTATCCGCCGATATGTGGTGCCGCACTAAAAAGATATACAGTTCCCGAGGAATGTATTAGGTCTGCAGCGGTAAAACACCAACCCACAACCCCATCAGAAATAAAAATATTTTCGGTCTGAAAATGAGACAATGAACTAAGCGTAGCAGTTTTACATATTCTTTTATATTATATAGACATGTGTAGGGCTTTGATAAATATCAAGCAATTAATTCAAAATTGCTACAAACGTCTTATTTCTTATCAAATAAATTTTTTTATATTCCACCTGTAAGAGTGATTTTTTTTTTGTTTCATTTGATTTTTAAACCTTGTAGAATATTCATCATGTGTTAATTTCAATCATTGTGGCAACTTTAATGTTAATATATAATACTAAGAGGAAGCATAGGAATACATAAATTATGGTTTATTTTTCAACAATAAAAGAATTTTTGTTTTTGATAGTTAGCTATGAAACACAACTGTTTGGTTTCAGCTTCCTAAGTTATAGGAACTGTTTAAATAAAATCTTTGTTAATAATAGTTATTTGAGACTAAAGTAAAGTAAAACATTTTTCATTTATTTAAGAAACGTTTTTTCCTCATGTTACATGTATTACATGTAACATGTAATAAATATATTCCTCTTATGTAATTTGTCCTATAACCTTTATTTAACATTTCTTTATCACTGCCTATGATTTCTCCTAGTCATACTACAGTTTTTCCTTTGTACTTTTATTAATTATTGGTGTTAAATTTGCTTGATTATATTTTTATTGGGCTTAAAAGTTTAAGAATTTTGTCAGAATTAGGGAAATTGTCAATTAGTTTTCCTTGTTATGCATAATAGTCAATACCTTACTTTGCTTCTCCATAGCGATACAAATTATTACACAGTTTTTAATCATAAAAAAATTTCTTCTTTTGTCATGACATACAATACTTTCATATAATGAGCATTTACCCAGTAAGCAATTGAAGTGTTCAGCAGCATATCTATAAGTTAGATACTTGAGCAAATCATATATATATATAGTTTATTATAATTTTTACTTCATCTTTCTTTTTAAAATGTTTTTTGAAAATTATAACTTTTATTTCTTTACAGTTCCAGCTCCAAACCATAAAACAATGTGTGACTATATAGAAGGTCTTCTAAATGTAGAGTTGGACAAAAATGGACTCCAAGCTCATAATGCTTTTTTGTCAAAAAATCAAAATGGCCAAAGGTATATTATAAAATACTGAAATTTTCATTTGTTTTCTTTAATGTATTTTCTTTTAACCAACACAGATTTTACAGATGGAAGGATTTTTTATTAGATTGCTTCTTTAAATTATGTTGTACTCGTCCTTATTAAAAGTTCTTGGTTCTATATTTGATTTCATAATTGTTGAATTGTTTTCAAATATTCGAATTTTATATTACTTGGATGATTTGTGTGAATCCTGAACTGCATACATAGAAGATATACACTGATATTAGTTTCATCTTTACTTCTTATCTGCCTTATTAATAATTTTATCAAAAGGGTGACAAACATAATTTTTAATAGTGGCTGGCAATTATGAAAATTCAAACTAATTGTAGGAATTGGATTTCATTCCCATCACTTCTTTTTATATTTATTTATTTATTGAGAATTTAAAGACTTTTTTTTTTTATTACTTGCTTCTGGTGCAAATTTCTGTCAACTATGCATGTTCTTGTTTTTTTATTTATCTTTATTACTCCTCTTGCATTATTTATTGAAATTACGCATTTTAAGCAGATTGTTTGAATTATAGTTATTCTTTTATTTCATAGGGATGAAAAGCGGCCAAATGGTAATGAAAGGTTCATTGAAGGAAGAGTAGTGAGTGATTGTACTGAAGTAAATGATAATCAAAATGTTGATAATGATTTGGAACTGAAAAAGAAAAAGGTATAATACAACATTTATTTTTCTTATCAAATGCATAGTATTTAAATTTTACTGACATAAAAATATTAATCATCATTTTTTCTCAATTTGTGCCTTAAATACTTTATATGGCTACCTGGAAAATATCCTAGATTATTCCAACTACTTTTTTACCTTGATATATCTTTATGTATATTCATTCTGTTTTATTAATTATGTTGTGACAAAGCCTGTTATCCTGTACAATTAAACTTTCTATTTATATTTCTAGCTATATACCATTCTTGCACATTTTTTAAATTAATTGTGTTGCTCCCAAATTATTAGCCAAAAGCCTCTAGTTGTATTATATGTTAATTTGGTAAGAGTGATGCTTAGTAGTCTTACACAAATTAAGGGCTTCATCATTATTCATTGATACATAATACCTTACAAGACAAAACAAATCTTACACAAACAGATATTAATTATACAACAGTGAGTGAAATTTAAAACCGGGATAAGTCTTACAAAATTGAAATTTAGTGTAAGAAGTATTTACAGGTTTAGATTTCTCTTGCAGGATATATTATCAATTCATTCAGAATGTACATGCGAATTTTTAAATAAGAAAACCACCCTTGTTCCGATTATTTGAAATCGAATAATCCTGGCTATAATTTGTATAATATCTAAGAGGGTAACATTAAAGTAATTTTTCCATTAGATATATTTTATTTCAATATTTACCAGCTCCAAAATCCTTTAAACCTGTTTCCAGTGTTGTGTTCAACGAATTTATGGTGTGTGTGTGTGTGAACTGAACAAAAAATTAATTCATTTTGGATTATTTCACTACCAGCTTAGCATTGAAGATTCAGTGGTTCCATATTGCTGCCATCATTCTTCTGAAATGTTTATTCAAAGAAAACCAATTCACTTTCGACTCAAAATCTGGATTGCTCTGCCTCTGATTTCTGCTAATAGATTAGTTATCCATTTTAAAGGGAATTTATGTAGGGAAGTAGTTGGATGAAATAGAGAGAGCCTCTCTGTGAGTCATCTGATTATTGCTTAAATATTTTAATAACTTTATTAACTCTTGTGGTTTGATGAAGAGTCTTGCAAGTAAAAATATAAAAAGTATCGAAACTAACCAAGAACATTTAATCCAAAAGAGTGCAATCATGCTCTCAAAGAAAAAAATTAAAGAGGTTCACTTGATTACCAAAGCAATGGGTCAGTATTTTTATGCCATTGGAATTATAATTCTGTAGAGACGGTTTGTTCAAATTATTGCCCTTATTTCCAAACGCAATCGACAGAAAGTTAATATAAAAATAATAAGTGAGCATAAGTAAAACCAGATATAATAGATAAATACTGGAATGGAGGCAGCTGACATGCTAAATAGAACGTTATGCAGCTGTTGTTGAACATTTCACAATAAGAAATGGTAGTGGAACTTATTAATGCATTAAATATGGCGGTTATCACTAGTTAATTTTTATGTCCTACAACTTATGAAAGGAATACCAAAGTGATTCTTGGAATTTTGAGATGAAGTTATACAATCACTCATCTAAGAATTACTCTAAGAAAGGATATGTTTCAATCAGAATACAAAGTTCACCACCATACATAACAGAGAAAGTTGTGACAGATATTTCAGTATGCAAATAATACAAAGTAGATGTATAAAGTAAATGTATGCAAGGGGTTTGTTTGCAATCGGTGAGGGGAGGGTAAAAATGGTATCTAAAATTCTTACCACTATGGTATGGACTTAATTTTGCATACTTAGCTGAAGTAAAAGATGTTTTCATTTAAACTTTCAACTTAATTCTTATCTGCTCTTGAATTTAATTTTAAAAATCTTTCATTCATTCTTACTATGTTGCTCATTATTTAATCTACTCATCACTATTTTCCATTTTTGAGTCCAGTCTAAAAGGTTTTATTCAGAAATGATCCTGTTTTTCCAATTGGGAACATGAAACATGATGAAAAATGTTAATCCCCCCCCCCCCATTTTAACTACTAATATCCTTTAACTAAAACAGTAGAAAGAAAAGTAGCCCCCTCCCAAAAAAAGCTGTAATTAAAATGTTTCGAAGCGACTTTAGCCTGTAATAGATTAAGTGTGGATTCATGAGGTATTCTGCTGGATCTAAAGGTGTATTTTTAAAAATGCTTAGATAAAACTTGCAAAGCTTCAAGTTGATCAAATGTTTTATTAAGTATCTTGAATGTTCCCTGCCGGAAATTTATCTTTGAACAATTTTTGCAAAGGTTTTATCAACTTGCTAATGTTACTCCCAGATAATTGAACTAATTATAAATGGTTACTTTTCAAATTTTTTGCTGTTCATATATATATTTTCCTTTTAAATATCTTTCACTGGTGTCATGTGAAGAAACTAGACTTTTACCAAATTTCGCAATTTGTGAGAATATGTAGCTATGTACCCTCCCCCTATTTATCAAGAAAATGGAATTTATTCTCAGCATGTGCTTTATATTCAGAATTTTACTTATGAAATACTTGCCACTGATACTTGGAGGTATAAATCAAGTTTTCTGCTACTTTTATTTATTACCATTAAATATTTATTTAAATATGCTGAATAAACAATGAATTTTTTTTCAATCAATAGAGAAAATTTTCTTAATTTAGTTATAGCATCACTAGACACTAAGCATTATTATTGAATAAAAATATTTCCTTACTGTAAGAAATAACTTTACCTAACTCCTGTTACTATCAGATCTATGTCTTAGTGATTTTATCTATTTTAGCCATCCTTAAGAAAAAACTTCATTGAGTTGAAGTTTCCTTTATTTTGATGAACTATAAGTTGCATTGGATCTAAAACTTTGAATATGAACTTTATCTATGTCTAGTGTTGGATATTGTTTTTTGAGATGTTAAGTGTATTTGTTATACATTGCATAATGTTTAATTTTAACTTTGTTAGTTTTGCTCTTGTACATTTTTTTCTCTATATTTGCATTAAAATTAGAAGCGCTATCAAAGAAAACTTATGAGATATATATTGTTTCGTTTTTAGCAATGAAAAATTTAGTGAAATAACAGAAGTAAATTACAAAATTGATTGTAGAAGTGAAAATAAATTTAAGAGTCGTGTTGAATCTTTAAAATGATTAATACTGAAAATTTAATATTAATCACTTCAACACACATGGCATAGTTGAATCTCCATAATGAACTACAGGGTGTCTACAAATTAGTTGGGCAAAAAGAATGTTTTATTGCATGTAATTTACACGAAAAAAGTTAAAATACATATTGTTGTAAGATAGAAAAATAGTCCAAGTTTACCATTATCACAAATGTTCGATGTGGATGCAAATGTCTCGTTGGTAAATCAGTTCTTGCCACAGATTTGTCAGCGTGCTTATGTCGATCAAATTCATTGTAACGTAGATTCTTGATTTTAGCTCAGGAATGTATGTAGGATATGGAGAGTTATCTTCATCTTTTACAAAACCCCATACACTGAAAACCAATGGTAAAATAACATCTCCATGACTAATTCATACATTGCGATAAGATGTAACGTCATTGTGGTAGTGATATGGCGCGCCATCCTGTTGAAAAATGTAAACTTCAGGTATTTTTTCTTTGATGATTGGCATAAGAAAAACCTGTAGCATGTCCAGGTAAATAATTCCTGTAACAGTTTTCAGCAAAGGAAAATGGGTCGAGAACATTCGAGGAACTCTGCTCAAAACACATTTACTTTGGTACTATATCTTTCATGTTCTAGGATGGCATGAGAATTTTCCAACCCCAAAATTTTTACATTAGCATGACTAACACCCTCTATAAATGAACTTAGGATATATTATTTCTAGTCTGATTTTAAAAAGGTTAATTTCATTTAATATTTCGTAAACTTACGTGAATGCCCAACTGATTTGTAGACACCATGTATAACGCTTATGAACTAATGACATACATACAGTTTCACCATCTGATATATATAAAATTGCAATATTAGTTTTTCACCTTTTAAACTTTTTTTCTTTTTTAATTTTCCAGTATAATCTCACCCCTCCCCCCACACCTTATACACACACTTTAAAAAATGCCTTTTATGCTTTTAACAAGCGAAATTTGTATTATTTTATTGAAAAGTTTTTTACACAAAAGTCATCATCTATATATCTATGTTATTGTAATGACATATTTCTAATTATCTATATATTTTAACTATTTTTTAAATATTGTATATTTTTGCTATTTATTTGTAGGAGGAACTAATTTTCAGTATTGGAAAGAAAGTGGAAAGTCTAAAAGAGGAGCAAAAGAATATAAGAGCAGAAATTATTCAAAATGAGCTACTAGGAAAGGAAATTGCAAATCAACTTCAAACAGTAGCCAAGCCAAGTGAAATAGAGAAATACTTGCTGCATGTGGAAGAAATGGAAAAAATAGTTAATTTGTTGCTTTCTCTTTCTGGTCGCTTAGCCAGGTCTGAAAATATTTTGAAAAATATGCAAGAGAGCAACTCAGAAGAAAAGGTACTTAGTTATTGAAAAAAGATTTTATTACAATATTCAATAAGATCCACTAGCTTTAACTGATTCTTATAATAGAACTAGACATCTTGGAAGAGATGGGCTACTAATTACTTTTTAGTTTTACTTTTTTAAAAATAAATTTATTATAAAATAACCATTTTAATTAATTTAGTTATAATTCATGGCTATTGTTCTTGTATCTAAAAAAAAAGTGAGTTCTTAAAAATTATTACCACATGTGATGATTGTTATAGAGATTCTTTACTTCATGCTAATTCTCTAGTATTTTTCAAATATTTCATATATATTTGTTTACAACTTATTTCACTTGTACAGACAGAAATTAGTTTAATTTTCTCGTTCATATGATGTAACAAATATTAGAATATAATCTTTCTGGGATGTTTTTGAAAGTGATAAAGTAAACAAACACTACATAATCACAATAAGAATCTTGTGGCTGTTCTAAAAATATAGATTCAGCTTGATAAACTTTGAAAGTGTTATTCATTACAGTTGAATGAACTGTGTGATGGCACTCAGATTATAAATTTAAATGAATGAATTACGTATTTATTTTGGTTAGTTATTAAAAATACCTTTTATTATCTATGTTATGATTGTGTATATACTGTGTTTTTCATTTCATTTAATATTACTTCAAATTTTCTAATTTTTGTGAAATTTCTTCTTTTAGAAACTTTTGGAAGCTAAAAGAGACAAATTAAAAGAACAACATGAGGATGCTTGCAGATTAAAAGAAAGCATTGATAGAAGAAGCAATCAAGTGTCCACATTCCTCCATAAATATCTTTCTGATAATGAGTATGCCGATTACGATCGTTTCATCAAAATGAAAACAAAACTTATTGTAGATATTCGAGAAATTGATGAAAAAATCAATCTAGGGGAAGAACAGTTGGCTGCTTTAAGTGTTGTAGCTCATCTTTGGAAGAGTGCCAATTCATAAAATTAATTTTCCACCAACATAACAGATATCTTTTGTGCAACTTTTCAAAGAGGATATCTGATTTATATTACAACTGATGAAACCGAAATCTTAAAGTATGTATCTCCTATTGCTTGGTGGAAATGTCTGCATTTCACAGGCCAGCCAAACATTAGTGACGATATAATAATGCTGAAGCTGTGTTAAAATGTTTGAAACTACTTAACGTTTTTGAGATTAAATGTATGTGGAAATCCTTGCTTCCTCCCCCTGTTCCTCTATACTTTACGTTCCAGTAATTTTTTGTTGTTCAGAATGTGACTGTCTCATGATTTGCTTTGTTGTAATGTGCAATCGCTATTAGAAGTAACATTCAAATGCAAAATTGTTTAAAGTTTTTTTTTTTAGGAAATTCTAAAATGATTTCAGCATTTGTGATAGTACATGCTCTAAGAATTGTGCCATTTGAAGATATGAGCTACTCATTTGTTCGGCTAGGCTGTGCCATTGTTGTCATCAAAACTATGATGACAGTGTATATACTCTGAAATTGTTATACATATTATATTATATATTTGTGATGAATCTCGGCAGATTGTGCATTTATGCCGGACCATATGTCTTTACCTACCCGCTTGTGTGCTTGTTAAAAATAATTACCGGTGATGCATCAAACTGTAGTTTTGCCTGACTATATATGTATATCTAGCATTTTTTAAACTTGGATCAATTTGTAATGTTTTGTTTTTCTGTTTCAAATAATTCAATTTATAGTATTTGGAAAAATTGGTATGTAACAATTTTCCTTTGTTCATTAAGTGAAGTAGCCTGCTTTTATGTTGACTGTGAACTATTTTAATGTGTAACTTATTTATGGAAAAGAAAACTTTGAAAACTATCTGTGAATTGCTAATAATTTATTGCCCAATAATCTAATTTACATCTGCATAAATTTTTAAACAAAAGGTGTTTTATTTTAGAAGTTTATTAACATCTGCATAAATTTTTAAACAAAAGGTGTTTTATTTTAAAAGTTTATTATAACTGGAAAATGTACATGAATTGCTGTATAAGTAATAAAAACATATTTGCAATGTATCTTAAATTTTACAAAATATTATATTAGAACGAAACAATGAGACATGTAGAAATTAACTTTTAAAATTGTGATGAAAAGTGCTATAGTATTTTCTTATTGAATGTATAATTTTATTTCGTGAGAAAAGATGAAAAAATCATGGTTGTTTTTTGTATTGTTTCATGCTGCATTAGGGTTGTTGAAGCAATAAATGTACATACTCATTAAATCATGTGTTAGTTTTTCTTGGGTGTATTGTTTTATTTTTCAGAAGTACTGCATGTATAGTAAATTTGCAAAAGAATCTCATTAGTTTGTTATCTTTGTATTGGTCATTTTGCATACACTCATGTAAAAGAACAGAACAATATTTCAGTCAAAAATTTTATAGTATTTTCTCAATTGGATATAAATTATTTGAACTGACAAATATCTTAAGTTAATTTTAAGGCTCTTTTTTGTGTAGATACTTTTCCAAGATGAAGAACTGAATTTAAATATTCATTCTTCTATCATGCAACCCTGTTCCTCACAATAAATATTAATTAAAATTTACATATAAAAAAAAGCTAAGTGTTACACAGGTAAAAATTGTGCTACTTGCTATATTATAAAGAGAATAATAACTGATGTGAGTAAACTTGTTTGAAAATGTATAAAATCAATATTTATAATAAGTAATAAATATTCTTTATGATAATGCTGTTTTATGCAGGAACAATATAAAGATTTTAACTTTTATTTCAAAATGTAAAAGAATTCGAGAGAGGGGGGTGAAATTTTCTTGAGTATCATAGTTAGGGTAATTTTTAAAAAATGTATCCAACCTCAGAAATATAGATTCAAGAGTTAAGGTATGTCAAGACAATTTGATGCAAAGTTTGTAATATTAATAACAGGTGATCGGAGATAAAATTCGTCCCAAACTAAATGGAAAATATATTGTACCATCGAATTTATGTGTACTGCTGTTTATGGATTATGCTATTGATAATATGACACGTTATGATTACCTTACTTTCTGCTTTTCCCTATGTTTATATGCAAGATATAGATCAGTTGTGTTACTTTGTATAGGATAATTATTTATTAAAACTCAGCTCTGTTTTAATGTTAATTAGAATCAAAACATTAAAAATATTTTATGAGGAATGTTTTAATTCAAAAGCAATGACCTTCATATGGCTACTATTTGTGGTGCATATTGATTTTTCCTTCTTTGTGCCAAGTACAGGCTGGGCATAATTAAACTGCAAGTGTTCGGGTGCTGGAGCAAAAACCACTGGAATTATTCCAGTGAAATTTGATATCTACACGTTTCAGAACATGCGCAAATCAAATATGCAAAGAAAAAAATCGCCATTTTCACCCAATAGATGGCGCTGTACCGTATTTTAACGCTCATCGGTGGTATAAACAACCTCCAAAACCTAGAGACATAGCATAATGACATTCTAAGAGGCATATAAACAGTATAAAACATTACTTATAGTTAATCAAAATTCCATACAATTCGTTTCAGTGAGTGAATTTTTACAGTATCATGTAATCACAAATTAATGTAAATTAAGATCACAAATTAAACAATCCATAAAGACGTTTTGAAAAGCACTTAAACTATTATTTATTTTATGAAATTATCACATAGAGTGCTCAATATGCGAACTACCAGATGCAACCACATGCTGAAAAAGTAAGACAGCATGATCCATCGTCGCTAACAATGCACGTTCCTTCTTATTCAGAGCCATGGTTGACCATTACTCAATATGATCTTGTTTTTGTTCTGTTCGATGGGCTTCGAATTTTTATGTATGCCGTCGATAAGCATTGAAACGTGACACAGCGCCATCTATCTGGTGAAAATGGTGATTTTTTTTATGTGTAACATCTTTACTCTCGGTTGCTGGATATTTGTTGGAGTGATTTCGTGAAAGGGACGGAAATGCGTAACATGAAGTCGGGGGAAGCGCGCGCTGTTTGATTTGACCAATTCAGCGCCATGAGGGTGTCTCTTCGCTAGCCTCGTCTAGGGGTCCAACTCTACTAGCAATTAAGGCTCCCGGTGACACGCCACCACGAAAACCCGAGTGTAATGTTAATCCTATGGAGTTTCTTATAATTCAATTTACGTCTAAGGTATTGCTTTTAACTGTATGAAACAAAATGCATCCTAAAGATAAAAAAAAAATTAATGTTTCTCTTAATTTCGATTTTTAAAAAAAAATTTCTAAATATTTTTAAATATTTATTAAAAGCTTGAAAATTTACATTTAGTGCGTTGAAACGATCATAAAAATATTTTCAATTATCGGATAAAAAAAGTTTTTCAGCGGAAATCCATTATTTTTTATGCTCTTTCAAACGCATATACTTTAAAATTTTTAAACTAATTTATATTTGCGAGTAATTAAACAAGTCAGCATTGCATATTTGGAATGAGGGGAAAGTAAACTTGTAACTCCACCTTCTTGCGGAAGGATACATGAAATTTTCCCTGCGTTCCCTTGGTGAAAGGGGGTAATTTATGACTCTTCCGTGGATTGTGTAACAGAGATGTCCCCCCCCCCCTCAAAATGGGTCTTGTTTTCTAAGAATCTATAGGCATTCAAGATACTATTTACAATTACATCATTCTTAGGAAAGTTTGAGTCTGTGCTTGAAAATAACTACAAATACGTTTTGTACAAAAAGCTATGCTCTGTTTTTTATTCCACCTTTCTTAAAATTATTTATATATACTAAATAAGTTATATTTTATTAATAATTAAAATGAACAATTAATATTTATTAAATGCATTTGAATCGTCAGGATAAAGTGAATCAGATTTCGCATTCTTTTCTTACATATCTCCAAAATTGAAATTCCTGTGTTTTTTTCCAAGTTGAAGTTATTTGAATATCAGCTGTTTTAAAACTTATTTTGCACAGTTTATTTCAGTTATTAAATAAAATGGATCATCGTCGCAGCTTCAAAAAAAGATTATTCTTTCGGCTAAACGAAAAAAGAATATAGGACAGAATTTCAGGAATTGGAAAGAAAAGTGTGTATTTCTTTTTTTCTAAATTCTTGTTCCGCTGTTCATTTCAAATATTGTGAAAGTTTCCACATACTAAATGGATTTATTGATCATCGCATTTTAAATAAGATTCAAATATTCCGAAGAGGAAATACCATTGATTTAAAATAAATCAAAGTTTTCCATAATTTTAAGAATATTTTTAGTAACATTAATAGTTTCTTCTTAAAACATATAAATTTCAATTAATTTATTTACTATTGCTACTGATGTTTTTATTCCGTTTTTATTTCCTTCACTGAAAATTCAACTTAGAAATAACATTGCAGAAATTTTTTTTTTTTTAAATTTCTGTTTGGAAAGCAGTATCTACATTTTGCATTTTCATTTATACATGTGTTTCATATATTATTCAAGATAACTCATTGCTGCTTTTTTTTTCAAAATAAATTCTAAGTTAATGCGCTATGAAGTAATGCACTGCAAGTACAAATACAGGCAAATAGTTCCACAATTTTAAAGTTCAAGCCCAGCACCACTAAAGACCCACCGTGTAGGGGTGCGATGCACGTTAAATCTGTCGAGAGCTCAAACGTCCTTCCTTTGGTTGGTGGTGTGGTAGTTAGGAGATGAGGTGCTATCTCAGGTGTCATCCCCGTCACTTGACCATGGTTCAAAATTACGAGGTCCGTTACCAAAAGCTCTCGTGTAGCTGAACAGTGTGACGTTAATATTCACTCACTCACTCCACAATTTGAATGTTTGACATCTGAGGAATTATAGAGATTTTCCCCAAAAATCCCGGGAAATTCTGATTGGTATGGGGTTGTACGAAAACACTTTCTAGTTCTAGGGGTTCTACGAAAACACTTTCTAGTTCTAGGGGTTCCACAAAAACACTTTCAAGTTCAAAGGGTTCCTTGAGTTGAAAAGTTTGAAGACCACTGCTCTAGAGCCATATATGTTATTTGCGACAGACTTCGTAATTCTAAGCCAAGGGTGGCCAACCCGCGCCTTGAATAATTTTGCGGCCCTCGAGATTCATTACAAAATATGATTATTTTGTACAATATTTTTGTTTTTAATGTAGTGTTTTGTAACAAATATACTTCATAACTGTTTCTATTTATTACCTTTCTTTTATTTTAATACATCTTAGAAGTGTGCGGGTATTGCAGCGCAGCATCACACTCGATCCTGTAACTCCATCGCGCTGCCTATTGCTAGATTAGACATATTTGATCCTTGCATTATTATTATAAATTATCTATGCTTGTATAGATGAAAAATAATGAAATCAACAATAATTCATTCCGTTTTAAAT
>BMAO01011641.1:0-81741 GCA_019973975.1 Trichonephila clavata | reverse complement strand
CGGTATGCTTTAAACAATTTTAAAATTTGGCAGAACACTAACAATAGAGTAAGTTTAAAGAGTTTTATCTATAATGAAATATGTAAAGTAGTTTATGACAACAATTTTCAATTTTTAATAAAATAATATGTACGATAAAGATAACAAAATGTTTACCGTGTAATTAATAACAAATTAATCATAAAAATAACTTTAGTGCGATTTGATTATGAGGATTTATTGATAATTTCGTTTATATTTGGTCGTCTAAATTTAGAAAAGTTTTAATCCTTTTTTTACAAATTTTTAATGTTGAAAATCCTAGTTTACTCACAAAAGTTGTAGAAAATTGTAACAAAATCTTTAAAGTTGTTTTGGCTTTTATGAGGTTATTACCTCAAATTTTAATCTAAAATGAATTAATTGACACTTCCAAATATTTTGAAATTAAATCTTGTTTATTACAGAACCAAATTAGTTTTTCCTCTTCATTCAAAATCAGTTTATAAATAGATGTATCCGGAATCACTGATGAATTGCGAACCCAAAATTTTTTATATCCATTTATCCACTAAAGGTTAAGTTAAATTTACATGGTAAACAAAACATTCTTGCCGTTTTTAATGACTCAAAGGAACATGACATAAAAACAGCGTAGCCTATTGTTAATCCTCGAAGTAATCACCATCGGCATCCAGCACCTTCTGCCAACGTGTCTCCAAATTGTTCAATCCCCTTGCAGTAAAACTCGGGGTGTGGGACGCAAAGAAATCCGTGAGAGCTTGGTGAAAGTCTGTTTTATTGGTGAAGGATTTACCACGAAACAGGATTGTCCAGGGAACGGAAGGTGTGATAATCTGATTTTTCAAGATCAAGTGAGTAAGGAAGATGGCACAAAGTCTCACAACCTTGACGCTGCATCGTATTCCTGGCCACCCGCGCAACTTGCAACCTGCAATAACAGTACACCTTTTAGATTAAACAGTGTTGGCTCCTTGTGATACAATGGCTGTTGTACATGTTCCAATTGATGCGCAGTGACCGTTTGGCCCGTTGGTAGCAGCTCATAGTGACCCACTTGACGACAAGTCCACCAGACACAAAGCATAATCTTGCGTGGGTGCATATGTGGTCTTGCGCTGGGAGGAGCAGTATTCTGGGGTGACAAACAATATTTGGAACGCGTGGGTGTGTCATACAGGACACACTTCTCGAAACTGGTCAGCACCTGATTGAATATGGATGCGCTACGGTCGCGAGAAAGCAATGATAAACAGGTTGCCACTCGTTGCTGCTTATGGACTTTCAATAGCGTGTGAGGGACCCACTTGCCCAGCCTGTACGTCTTACCTAAGCGGTGCTGATGAAGTCTAACCGTTACACTGGAAGTGTTGAATTATCTGGCAAGTTCACCACACGTTTGACTACTGCCCTCCTTAATGCCCGCCTGCAGGGCTTCGTCATCCAAGGCCTGTGTTCGTCCTGTTTGCACTTTAACACAGAGGGACCAATCTCCCCACCTGTATTTTTGAAATCAATGCCTTGCCGTACGTTCATTGACAACACTATCCCCAAACGCTTGACATATTCGGCGACTTGATGCAGCGGCTGATCAGCCAACTTTGAAGTCGTAAAGTAAACAACCCCGAGCGAGCTCTTTCGATACGTCCATTTCGCATCGCTACTGTACGAGTTCCGATAGATCAATGTGAGTAGTGGACCTGCGTTTATAACAACTGATATTCCTACTCTCGACTGACGGTTTCTCAATCACGTCATACATGGAATTTGCATACTTATTCTCACTTCTTTCAAAGGAAACGCACAAACGGCAAGAACTTTTTTGTTTACCTTATAGTAAAAATAATATTGTTTTTTTTTTATAATACGGCTGAATGATTTGTTTCCGGATTTTATTTTACTTCTTGGAGTATAATTAATATCTTTAAAAAAATGATGACCCACTTCAAACATTTGGCGGCACAGTGGTTGAGAATCCCTGCCTTGAATAACTATGTATTTATCAATTCAAAGATAACTGTTAATTTAATTATTTACATTTTTGTCGTCTTAAATCACAAATCATTTTTAGATTTTTTTTAAAATTAAATTTATCGATTTTTCAAGTTACTTTATCAAATGAGACATTTCTAAAACACTATATAAGATTAGAGGGAAGCAATAATTTTACTTAAGTTATCCGATTACCTCAAAATAGTGAATTTTGCTAAAAATTGACAATTTTTTTATGATTGTGATCAATAGGTCATCTTATTAGCTTTATAAAAGTATCAAGTATATTATTCTCCGTTCATTAGAACAAAAACTACAAGTGTTTTAGTAAAAACAGAAGGCATTACCTTACTCAAGATGTCATACTTAAAAACGCGTTTTACTCGAAATGTGTCTTTGAAAACGCTAAAAAGAGCCAACGATTGCTCAAAAAGTTTTTAAACTAATTAATTGAAATTTTTCTGTGTGTTCTGTATAATATTAGAAGTGTTTTATTCTTCAGATTTATCAATCACTGCTTTATTACAAAATTTACAGTCCCTTAAGTGAATACAATCACTGCTTTTTTAGCAATTCCATATAATAACTAAGATAAATAGCTCTAGTTTTTATAAATAATTAGAATATATCTTATCCTGAAGGTCATTTCAAAAATGAATAACATAGCAATACATCAGACTTAAAAAATTGAAAATTCGTTTATAAACTTTTGGTACAGAATGGGCCTTGTTTATGTTATTTTATGTAAACTTTTACCCAGTTTTCCCCGTTTTAGTAGTAATAATTTATCTTCTTAATTTTAGCATATGTTTCTTATAATGTACTAAACATATCTAAAAAGAACAAAAAATTCCCCATACCTTAATTTTTTTTAAAAAGAAAGTTGTCGAAAGTAGTCGGAAAAGAGAATCAAGCTTTGGATCTGAACTTTTTAGTAACGAGGAGAATAAAAAGTAATTGCAAAGTAAATTGTTCCACAGTTTTTTGTTTTAGTTTTTAATTTTTATATATTTAAAATATACAAAAAGGCTTTACTAAAAATATTCAACTTTCTTCAAACATTAGGTGGTTGAGCTAGAATCTAACCTATAACAAGTTTTTGTGAAAGGACTTAAGCTGAGGAATTTGTGACATTTTAAACAGCTGTCAAACTTTTTTATCAGATGAAGCACAATGGCATAATCTTTATAAAATACATATCTTCTTTCGTACCTAGAGTAATCTTTCATTTTTAAGTAAATATTTTTAAATAAATTACCAGTACGTATTTTCAGATATATTAAAAAGTATCTTAGAAAAAAATGAAAAATAGTATTTTTATACATCTTTTTTAACAAAAAATTAACTAATTAAACGAGGAATTGTTTTCTTTAGAATTTGAGATTAAGAATTTTAATCATCTAGAGAGAGAAAATATTACTTTTTTTCTGTTTGAAAATATATATAAATTACTATGCACCTCAAAGTATCACACGGAGCTTATAGAAGTAAGTATGAAACATGCATTACAGGGGAAAAATTATAAAGTCATGAGGAATTCAAAATATTTACAATAAATTTAGAGAATTTTTAAAAGCTTTTCTGGTGGAAATAAGTTGGTGAAAATTCAGAGGCCAATTTATATTAATGCCGTTGAGAGCCACTTTTAGGATCTATTTTTTTCTGACAAACTTGGAAGGCAAAAGGAGCTAATGTTCTACATTTTACTTAGTACTAATATTATAATCGCAGAAAAAATGACTGAAGAAAATTAAATTTGCTCAAACTTTCATTAGAATATTTTCTAAGCTGTTTGATTTCACGCAAGTAAAGTTTTTGCATAGGTTTTAAGTGTATATAGCCATCAATAGTTTACTGTTTACTCTTGTGAGCGATCCTTAAAAAAATTCAAGAGGATTCTTAATTTTCTCAATCAAGGAGATTATCTAAGATGATAAATATTTGCTTATATTTATTTGTGTTTGTTAAGGTTTATATTATATTTTTAGCTAAATAACTTCATTTTTAATTCTTTATATTACTCCTGGATTTGAGAAGAAACTATATGGCAAAAAATTGCATTTAATGAAAAACTTTTACTAAGGTATCCTAACACGTTTGGAGTACTATTTTTGAAAATCGCATACTATAACATTATAAATACTTTTTTTAAGAATCAATACCAATAAATAATAATATGTAACTCCCTCTAAAAATATTTTAAAAAAACTATCTGGATTTTGCAAAAATCACAAGTGTAAGAGAAAAGTTTAGCAATATTTTTCAAAAACTTCAAAGCAATTAGCTAAAAAAAAAGTTATAAACTTATATTAAGTATTACTGAAACAAGTAAGATGCCTTTACCTAAAAATTTACTAAAACTGTATTGTTTTTTTTTTAATTTAAAAATTTTAGTGTTGATTGAGTAAATAGCGTAAGAAATGTGACATTCTTAATGAAACCATTTTTTTATTAACAGTCGAAAAATAATAATACAATAAGAAATTCTTTAGTACATTCTCTAGAAAATAATAAAAATATCAGGTTCAAAACTTTTTCTAGAAATGCATTTATAACATTTTGAATTATCAGAATCACCATACTAGATTTTGGACAATTTATAAATACCCATTTGTAGTAGATTAAAGACCCACTTCCAGTTTGTCTAACTTTATAAAATTGGTTGTAGCTTGACTTGTAGGTTACGTATAAAAAATCAATATGTTTTGGAATGTTAAAAGATAACTATATTCAATAAAATCAAAATGTGTTTTGACCAAAATTGTTCATTTCAAAGTGTCTGGATACCACATAGTGAATTTCTTAATAATAGCTTTATAACTATTAGTAATAATATAGTGTTTGTATGTTAACTATTACAGATCTTATTTAAAAACATGCATTTGCAAGTAAACCACTAGCATAATATAAACCACCTAAGCACAAAATATAACATTAATGATTGGAAAGCATACATCATTATTATAGATATAACAATTAGACAATGATTAATATGCTACTCAATATGAGCAAAATAGCACAAAAGGTATTTTAAAGTGTATTAAATGATGCTTAGAGTTTCATACAGGTATTAGCGCGTTTTTCAAGTAGTGGAACAAAAGCACTATTAGGACGCAAATTTCGTCATCGTCTTCGTTCCATATTTTGTCGTACCTTTTTCTCAGCCAAAAACCAACCAATTGAACTCGGGTCTTCTGCATTGGGTCGCATTTGTGCCCTAGATGAGCCGAATCATATTTAAATTTTCCCATAGTTTTCCAGAATTTTCCTCAAGATTTTTCCTGAATTTCGCTAGTTTTGCTTCTTTATAATGCTGATACAGATTTGTGTCATTATGTCTTTTCAGCTCAATAGTATTACATTTAGAGGAGTGGTACAGTACTACTTTACGTTAGTAAAAAGTTCATTAGTTGAATTATTGTAAAATACAACATGTTAAAAACGCGCTAAAATTATTTGGCCATGCCAATGATTGATATCTTGTCTTTAGGAAGCATAATATAAAAACAAATGTTATCACTCCAAATATATTTATATATTAACTACTATACCGATAGTTGTGTTTTGTTAGCTGCGTGAACATTTTCATTCCAAACAGATGAAAACATTACTATAAATTGTCTTGTTTCTTATCAAATCTTTGAAAAGAAAACGAGATAGGTGCATAACACGAGTTTCAAGAGTGAGGAATAATATTTAATAATTTAGTGATTTAATATTTTAAAATTTTTTGAAGAATTACAACTGTGGTAGACTTGATACAACTGTTTTCGATCGATGTAAAATGACTTACTTGCCATTTTTATAATTTGGAAAATTGCATTTAGAAAAGTGTATATTGCATAAATTTAAATCATACACAAAAGAGTTAATTATAATATTTTGTGATCTACTACATGAAGGTATCCGACTACGTTTGGAACCGTGATTTTGCAAAAGCTTAAAAACTAATTTTTTTTAATATTTAGTGTTATTTAGATAATAATACATTATAAAATTGTTTTAAGGGAACTATGACATCATACTCATTCAAAAAAATCGATTTTTCACTTTAGTGTTAAAAAGAGTGCATATTTTTCTGAATACAAAAACGTATAACACTTATATGTTTGTTGATGAAATAACCTTAAAATACGAAAGAAAGTAATTGAAAAAAATGTAAACAAACCCTTACAAATGTGTGTTTAGTTTTTTTCATTTTTTCTCCAAAGTGTAATTTTTTGCTTTTATAGGTGCACTTAAAAAAAATAAACTATTGGTTCCAAATTTTTTATACTTTCTACAGGCTGCCTGTGCATCTAGTGAACCTTTTTTCAGTTGAAGTAGTACATAACGTTTAAAAAAAATTTTTTTTGTATTAAAAAGAGGGGGGGATTTTCAAAATTACAAAATTTTAGTTTTTTTCGAAAGAACTGTCTTAATATTTTACAAAAAAAAAAAATGATTTACTATATTTTGTGTATTGTTTTATATATATGTGCAAACAATATTTTACATATTTAAGAGAAACCTTTTTTTAAAAAAAATTACAAAATCATTAACATTTATTATGAGATCTCAAAAAATAAGTTCAAATGAAATTAAACAGAATTTCTTTGAACTGAAGAAATTATTTTTCTAATTCTACAGAATGATTAAAATACCTTTAATAAATGCACAAAAAATATAAATTATATTGAAAATTTTTAAAGATATATGTTCCGCAAACAAAGAGTCTGATTTTTGCTTTATTCTCTATCGAGCATGCCCTGGGACCCTTAGGAATATTATTACAATAAAAAATTATTTAATTGTTAAGTTTTGGAAAAGTAAATTAGAATTAACTATTTTGAATCACTCTCCTTTTATGAAAAATGATTCTTTTATATTAATATTTTTCTTATATATAGCTAAACCAGTTGTGTAATGGTGAATACATGGTCCGCATATTAACCTCCCCTGTTTCAAAAGGAAGTTTCAAACAAACAAAACAAGATACAGAGAAAAGTATTTTATTTGTGAATTACAAATACGATGCCATTTTGTATAATTGGTTTTAAGAATTGTCTGCTAAATAGCATCTTCCAACAGTGACACATTGACGAAGTCTTTCCCGAATGTTCTCCACAGTTCCTCGTGTCATTTTCAGTAGAATGGCAGTCACTGCCTGGGTGATTGCCTCCTTTAGTGTTTGCAGGGTTATAGAATAATGTTTGAAAAATTGAACCTTTTTAAGTGTTCCCCAAAAAAAAATCGCTAGGTGATAAATCAAGTGACAAGATGCAGTCAATGTCCCTCCGGAAAGAGAGAAGACGCAAGCGAATGCCTGGAAGTGAGAGCTATGGTTCAGTTTTGTTGGAACAAAGATTCTGTTTTCCATGGTCTCCAAGAAAATGGTCTAACTTTTGTTGGAGGAAGGTCTCGATCATGTGACAGTAGCTACCTGAAGTAGCCGTTACCGTTACTTTATCTTCCTCGAAAGCGTAAGGACCCCAGACACCGAATTCAGCAATGGTGCTTCAAACTTTCACAGAAGGACAATGAAGTGGTCTTTAGTGAAGCAGCTGAGGGTTTTCTGTTGCTCAGTTGCGAAAAATTTGTTTATTCACAGTACCTGAGAAGTAGAAGTGGGCCTCATCAGATGAAATCAAAATGGCACCAATATTATGAATAACTTTCAGGAAAGACTTCATCAAAATTTATCATCATTGGAGGACGCTATTTAGCGGACATAAATTTTAAAATCAGTTAATGTAAAATGGCATCGTATTTGTTGATCACAAATAAAAGACTTTTCCTCGTATCTTGTTTTGTTTGTTTGTAACTGCCTTTTGAAACAGGGGAAGTTAATATTCCGGATCCTGTGTTAGGCCCTCTCTGTAATCTCAAGGTTTAAGCCCAAATCCGGACCTTACAAAAGATACATACTTGGCGTCAGTAAGACTTTGGGGGTCCGCTAAAATTTTGTTCTTCTGCGATGCCATTCCTGCGATGTCCCGCCATTGGCTAAGATTTCTACAGATGGTTTGAACTAGGATTTTTGAAAAATTCACATGATTTGTAGAGTAACTAGCAATTTAAATAGTTATCGGGTTCTTTTTCCGTTAAAATTTCTCCTTTTTGACGTATTACAATATGGATAAATCCACTTCTCTAAAATATATACACGTAAAAAACCTCATATATATATATATATATATACTAGCTGTACCCTGCCACGGGTTGCTGTGGCTCAGTCTAGTTAAAAAGAAAGCAAATATTTTCAGTATGTTTAAATATTTGTATTGAGGGTATGATTTTTTATTAAAAAAAAGTATAAATATATATACACAAAACTATACTTAACCAATATCATTTGTAATTTGTTAACCAAATACTTGAAGTTATTACAACTTATTTTTGTCTTTATGTTATGAACTTAAATTTATTAACATTGTATTTATAGTGGAGACCTCAAATTTGAAGATATATTTTAAATGGCTCTACTCTGGATTCCTCGAGGGTAATGGGTTAGTTTTACAATGCTTATAGATATTTCTGTTAAATCAGAGATGTATTCAAAAATGCACATTTCTCCAAACAATATAATTTGGAAACATGAATTGTATTTCCTGATGTTACGTATATAGGGAATGTTTTGATTCCGCAGTATATCTGGCAAGCAAAGTTTTTAATGGCACTGGTCGTTCTCCAAGTTGAGACAGTTTAGTTTTTCTAGAGGTACAAAACATTCATTTTGTTTCTCCCTTAAATTTTAGAGAATTGCAATAAAGATACACTTCAGACATTGTGGTGATGAGAATATGCTGGCTCAACCTATAATCTTCCACTGGGTTGTAACGGAATGCAAGGTGACTGTTATTGTGTGATTGCTCACTCCAAAATCATGTTTGACGCTGATGTGCTGTTTTTGGTTGACATCTTGTAACCACTCGAAACCTACTGTGTTCCTTTTGTTGAGAACAAAGCAGATCTGAATGCTAAACATGAATGCTGGACTCGCAAATGTGCATCCTCAAGTTTGGCTGCCTGTTGCTCTGCTCCGCCCTCAGCATGTGCTTGTGCCATTCTTTGTCTGATTTTCTCGTTTGCTGATGCCTGTTCCTTAATTTGATGTACAATTACACTTGTTGCACTACTTTTGCCTTGTGAGAATGACGACCTATGTTTGATTTCCTGAAAGGCATTATTTTTACGTAGTGAAGCTAACTGTCTGCACTTAAAAAGAAAAAAGCTAAAGCAAAAACATATAAAATTTTAAAACATTTAAAAAGGGGGTGGGGGGAAATCAGGAACAAAAAGAAAAGGAAACATTTTAAAAATGCTAATGAAATATTTAACTTCTATTGTGCATCAATTAACGCAGTTCAATTCCAAAGCAAAGAGAGGTTGAAGATATTTTTATTCGAATATGCAAGAAAAATTCCAATATAAGCATAGATTTTGCAGTAGAAATCTACAACAAAGTATTGATAATGATGGAAGATGTTTGCAATTTACTATTCAATTAGCATTAGCAATTGTTATCAACAAATTTAAGGGCCTATCTTAAAAACGGAGTGGCTTATATCTAAACACTGACTGCTTCACACATGGACAACTATTTGTTGTCTGGGTACTTAAACATTAGCGTAACTGTGCAGCCAAATTGCCGCCATGCAAATCACACTATTTTCCATCTAAATCTGTTTCTTTTTCATAAAATAAATGTGTTAGAATCTTTTAGATATTAAGGTGTGATATGCATGGCACCAAGTTTGTTTACAATGATACTAACACATAAGTACTGTTGTGTATTTCAGAGCAGCAGACACTAATCGGTGATTGGAATTGGTTAGAAATTTTGGATGGTCCACAGGAAAACTAGGACATTATTTATACTTTTAAGAAGATTCAGTTTAAAAAATAGATGTACTTAAAAAAAGCATATTATGGATTATGCTTTGCTAAAAACTTCTAGTTACCAATTTTAACAAATTTCCTGAGTTAAGCAATTCTTTAGCTGTTTTTTCAGATTTTCCATCGAAATTTGAAAGTCAGCTTTGGTAACCATAGTAAATTGGTGGCAATGTGATTGTGGGTATGTTGTTGCTTTTCATGAAGTTTATTTTCAGGTGTATGGGAACATAAATAAAAACGTATATATGGCTATAGTGGTCAATCCTATTAGTGGTCCACAGATTATAAAGTTATACATTAAGTGGTTCATGAAGTGCTGAAGGTGGGCAACTGTTGTTCTAGAGTAGGCAAACCAGACAATTTCTGTATCTGCACAGACAATGAAGCTACAAAAAAACGTCTACCCATAAGCATTGTAAAATTAACCCTCTAACTTCAAGAAGAGCCATTTAAAATTTATTTTCAAACTTGGCAACTCCCCATAATGTAAATAATTTTAGATTCATAACATAAGGACAAAAAAACCCATAATAACTTGTAGTATTCAGTTAACAAATTACAAATTAAATCTGTTAAGAAAAGCTTTATTTATGTATATTCACACATTTTTTAACAAAACAAAAAGTCATACCTCAAGTGCAAGCGGTCAAAAATATTAGAAATGAGTGCTTTTTTTTTCTTTCTTTTTAACCAGACTCAGCCGCAGGAATGCGTGACTGAGTAGTTACCTATAAGAAACTTAAATGTTAAAAAGCTATCAAAAACAAATTAAAGTTCAATTTTTTGATGAAATCACCAAAACCAGTTCCAAACAAAGGTACTTAGGTACTATTGGAACTATATCAACCCCAATTTCCTATGTGTCGCACATGGTGAATTGGCAACCATGTGCTTCCTTTTATATAATGTTGCCAATACAGTTGCGATAATATGTAAATACCAAAACAAACATAAAATATACATCAGATAATCTGAATATTCCCATTTGTATTTCACAGTAACATCAAATAAAATTCTGAAATCGCACAAAACAGATCCTGTGCGAATCTAATGTTATTGCCCCAACTTTTAAAAATTTCAACATAAATCTTCGACAAAGAGTAATTGAAGATTTTTACAATTTCCAATCGTTATCAGCCAAGTTTAGGGCATTATCTTTAAAATTCAGTGGCTAAGATCTAGACATGAATTTCTTCTCACATGGACAATTTTTTGTGTTCTAGAATAGGCAGACCAAACAATAATTTCTATATCTGTACAGACAATAAAGCAACATAAAACATTGTCTACCCAGAAGAATTGTAAACTTAACCCTTTGCCCTCACGGACTCCAGAGCAGAAATATTTCATCAAATTTCGGTATATTTTATTTGCATGACATAGTTTTTTTTATTCAAATTAATACAGTAATTTTTTATCTTTCTGTTTAAGGCTGCCCCTCATTAAAATGTTTTTGACTATTTTATGAACTATTTGTTACTTACATATTATCGCAGCCCATAGGCGACATTATATAAATCGAAGTACCTGGTTGCCAATTCAGCACATAGGAAATAGGAGTTGTCAACTTGGCGAGTTAATAATAGAATGGTCGATTGTTGTGATAATACGCAAGTACCATTATTTCATATATTTATTAATGATTCACATTTTTGTTCATTGTTCTTTATTATATATATTTCTGATAAACCTGTTTTTGTTGAAAATTCTTATTTGGATACTATCTTTGGTACTCATGTATTATCGCAACCTATTGGCGACATTATATGAAACGAAGTACCTGGTTTGCGATTAAAAACATACGAAACATAGGAAATCGGAGATGCAAACTTAGCGAGTTATAATAGAGTTGGTGATTCATGCAATAATACATAAGTACCCTATCTTTTATTTGGTTGAAATTTTGTGTATTGTTATTTACTTTTGTAACCCTCGTGGCATACTTTGTGGTGCATCAGTCCTTTTAACCTGACTGAGCGACAGCAACATGTGGTACAGCTACATATAGAATAAAATTTAACCTTAAAAAATATCAAAAATAAAATAAGGCTCACTAATTTGATTACATCAATATAAACAGTTTCATACAAACACAAAATATATATCAGAAAATCCTTATTTAGTATTTCAGAAACATCAAATGAAATTTTAAAATTTTTTAAAAACAGATAAAAAAAAGTATTAAGAACAATCTCATTGATTAATTTCGCCAAATTAAGACATCACGAAGGGCAAAAAACTATGTTGGCGAGGCCCTTTCATTTGCGGTGCATGATCGGCAAAAAAAAAAAAAAAAAAAAAAAAACACGCAAGTACACTAAAATAGTTAAAAAAACAAACAAAATTATATATTTAGTTAAAAAGAATTTTTGGAGAGAAAGATAAAATAGGTGCTTCTGATATTCACACATAATATTAATTTCATTCTATATAAAGCAGGTAACGAAAACAGAAATACAATACAAACGTTAATGGCAGTAAAAACTGAACTATCTTTACCAGTGCGAAGTTTTGATTTGTAAAAAATAATTATTAATATTACAAAAGAAATAAATAAGTTCTGCGTGAAATTACAGAAAAAGTAAGTTGTAATTTGTAAGCAAAATCATAAACATCCCGCGATAATATTATCCGAGTGTTGCCAAATCTACAAAAAAAAAATTTAGTTGTTCAAAGAATAATCATTCAAAAAATGACTTATTTGAAAAATAATCCTAATTAAGTATCAAAGGAAAAAAATGGATAAATATTTCTCAATCGCTAATCATAATTACACAAAAAATATCTAATAATTCCGAAACAACTGCGTAAAATATAAATTTCCCCATTCAGAGAGAAACGTGACATCATATGACGTCATAACACAGAAACATCACTTAAAACCTCAATTTCAAAAAATTTAGAGTGAATTACAAAATAATAAGTACATAAGAACCCGTCCGGATTCAAGTGCCACGTTATGTCAAATTTTCAGAGGAAATGCTCCAGTAGTTTCCGAGATCAGTGGCTTTGAACAAACACACATTACATTTTTATTTATATAGAAAGGCTTTCTACATACTAGGTCTCTGCTATATATAGGCAAAATAATACCATTGTTGAAGCATTTTCCATAAAACGAGAATGCTTTGAAAATAGATAATTATATGCTCATTTTTTTGCCAAAATATTGCAATTAAATAATTTGTTTATTGCAAGAATATTTAAAAACAATTTTATACGCTTATATTCAAATCTAAGTGACCGTAAATATTAAAAAATATATTAGTGAGTACATTACGTAAAATACCAGTTCCAAACGTTTTCGGATACCTTAATCAAAATATTTTTCTAATATGGACCAGAAATTATATTATAGTAAATAAAGAATAGGTTGATATAGTTATATAGCGTGTAAATATCAGCTTTCAAAATTTATATTAATTTTCAGTAAAAGCTGTTCGTATTCAGTAAAAGCACTTGCACGTATTTTCAATTTCGTTACAATTTTTCACGATAACTTATTACGTACATACATATAAAGTTTTTTGAAGAAAAAACCTAAAAAAATAAGATGAATCTAAACGGCAGCAATATTTTCTTATAAAATAACAAAATAACTGCAATGGAGGTAAGACCGGCTTTTTATAATATATTTTTTAAGTTTTGCATTGAAAGTCAGCCACAAATACTTATATTATTTTTATTACCATTTTATAAAAAATAATTCGAGAGATGCGTTACGTGTAATTATAAATTTCCTACTTTATTATTTGAGCAATATATAAACTTTCAATAAACTTAACAAATGTATATGTTTATATACGTATTGATTATTTAAAAAACAATTCGTACTTAGTATCTTTTAGAAAGATACAGGTTTGTTTTAAATACTTTTGCTTGTGAGATGCTGTATAGTGTCTTTTCAAAATACTAAAAATTTCTAGTAAGATTATTAACATAATTTACTTGTAATTAATAGTAAATGCATATTGTTACAACATTAATGAAAAAATCAAAATTTGTAACGTATTGTAGCGAATTTCACTGTTGGGTTCAGGGATTGAATAGACTTTAATCAGGACAGCGATAAAACAGTTCTTTATTATCAGCCCAATGAAGAATACAATGTTCAGAAAGGCATAAGAACAGCCGAAGTCATAGTAATACAACACAACAGTAACACAACGCAATGTACTGATCAAGCGGGAAATACATCAAATGCAAAGCCGTAGGTTTTCGTACTCTCTTCGGCATAAATCACGACGGAATCACCCGTAAAGTAACAGAGGCTGCCGGCGCGTCTGAGCTTCAAGAAATCTGAATAACAACAACTTGCATTTTAGTATGCCTTATATAGACACGGCGAAAGTGGTAGAACATTCCAGAAAATAGGAGAACCGGAACCGGAAGTCGTCAGATATCGCCAATATCGCCAAATTTGGCGACACTTGGCGACAGTTTTGGCGACAAAATAAGTTGCCAAAACTGTCGCCAACTAAACGATATCTCGCCAATTTGGCGAGATACCCATAGAGCCCTATGTTATTTACAAGGTCCCATAGCAAATGATCTAATTCACATGTTTACATGCAATAAACATTAATCCTGCACTATTTTTCAAGCAGAATAGTAATTTTGACATAATTTAACATAATAAACACATTTTAAATACCAAAATCGTAACAGTATATATGAATAGTCATGGAACAATTGAACAATTTCAAGATTTTTAAAATTAGAAAGAGTAGTTTTTAAAATTATTTCTTTTCTTTTTGCTATGCTTGTATTGCCCAAATGTAGAAAATGTTTCTATTTACTACATATGATGGATTAACTACATATCAATTTTTATAAAACTTGGAAAATAGTCAAAAATTAATTATTTTGATAAAATGACTGTTTAGTGTCTATGTGTTAATGCATGTCTTATGTATCTCTTTAAAGTGTTCAGATAACTTTTAGGTTTTAAACAACATGTAACAAACCATACGTAACTCATACTAAATTTCAGAAGTCAAAACTAATTTGTGTTTTAGTTGTTGATGCTTACATCATATTTCTCCAAACTAAATTATTCTGACATCTTATAAAGTTATTAATCTAAAAAAATATTTTTTTTAAAAAAAATATACAAATTAATTCAAAGTAAAATTTTATTTATTTTGGTATTTTAAAACGTTACTATATTTAAAACGTATTAATTTGATAACATTTAAGTTCCCATATTAAAGTTTATTCTTACGAATATCTTTCTTCTTATATATAGCCACATTTCCTTTTTTTATATTATTTAAGTAGAATTAAGGAAAACAATGAATGATCCCGCAACTTTTTACTCATTTGAGAGCCTCATCATTATTTAGAGAATTGTTTCATTGTGAAGAAAATACTTTATTTTTCAGTTCCCTAAAAATATTAATCTTTTTACTAATTAGTTCACAGTAAATTAATTTCTCTATGCATAAATTTAAAGTAATTGGGTGTAAGAAACTTCTCCAAATAAAACTTCTTGTTTGAGAGAAAAAAATACCTCGTTGAGATTTTTGTGCCATATATATATATATATTACTGCGTGAAATAATTAGCTACCAAATTAATACAATTTATTCCTTTTTTATTCTTTGAAAAATAGTTATTTGTTTATTAAACTATATGCTCTTAACAATGCATGCATAATGATTGAAAAAATAATCTCTCATAAAATAGTGTTGCAGAAATTATGTTCTTTCTTGTTTTAAGACAATATTCAAAAATGCATTTAACATTTTAAACAAAAGAATTATTACGTAAATTTATTTAGCATTTTAGATTGATGCAGAAAAATTTAAACGACATTAAAGCATTATTTAGTTGAACATTATTACGTGAAACACCTTTTGGGTCCTTTAATTTTTCTTTTTTTAATTAAATAGTATAAAAAAGTTTTAAATAACTCTGAAGGACTTCACAGGAAATTAAAAAAGCTTTTTAGTTTAAATTGTGAGGCTTCCAAAAAAACTATTATAAAATTATATACAAAGTAGTTTCATATAATTTTGTGTCGTGTGGTATAGAATCTTAGAGAGAGGGTATCTAACTCAAGTGGTGGTGTTTCTCACTTCACTGAGTTTCAAAAATAAAAGGCCTCTCTACTGTATTCCTCGAGTAACTTTATGGTGGGTGGTATTACAAAATCTCAAATAAATTTAAATCCTGGATATATACCTCATCAGAACCCGAAAGAGACCAATGGGCACTAGCCCACCGGATAGAATTTTATCGAACGAAAATTAGATTTCTTACAGACATGAATAGATCAAATAAATTTACTCAGATATACTCATGTATTCAATATGAGAAAACTAAGCATATACATATATATTTTGTGAGCGCGTTCTATTTGAAGCCGCTCCTTCACCGTCCTACTGATCTAAGGGTGTGGGGGGAAACACCAAAAACTTCCATAATAACTAATATTTTATTACTATTCAAGCACACTAATCAACCACAAGTGAAACTACAAGAGGAGACCCTAAGAGTGATATAAAGAGAGCAATCTACAATAAGAAAGCAAGCACTAGTATTCTGCTTAATTTAATCTAATCTACTCTAATTTGGATTATTAATTCTCAATCCACTAACTTATTATAGTTGCAAACTCCTTCCTAAGCTTACGTTGTGATAATGAAATAAATCTCACCTACGTATCACCGCAACAAATCATCTGCTCCTTCTATCTAACATTTACAAAACCTTTTTGACTTTATATAGTCAAACTAATCTACATATCAAGGTTGTTTCTTGAGGGATGGTTGTGAACTAACGCGAAAGCTAGCCCCAAAGTTTCCCCAAAAGGATTATTCAGAAGATCGTGTATATATATATATGTCACAATTTAAAGAAATATACAGAGAAAATATAGATTTACAACAATAGAAATTTACATTACGTAACTTTCCAAAATTTTTAGTTAAACATATGACAAGGCTATTCCGATTGCAGACACGAGCAACAAGAAAAAAGAAGCAATCCTAGAATTGAAGAATTTATTTTTAATATTTTTGTTTTTGGAGCTATTTTAATTTTAGAGTAAGAAATTTACAACATATGGAAATGGCTGAATTATTTAAGAGAACTTTTACCTAAATTCTTTAAGACAGCTGCATACAGACTGGACATTGACAAAATTAAACCTTCAACCCTTCTAAGACTTAATTTACAAGTGTTGCAGTCTACGGGATCAATACTAGTAGCTTTGACATCTTTAACACTCCTTCAGATTTATTAATATCCGGAGATCGGAAGTTATTAAAATTAAGATTGAAATTGGAGAAAGATAGCGTGAGACAGAAATAGAGAACAAATTTTATTTGCTGTTCAGGAAAAAAATTAAGAACATCAGTTAAAATAATTTACTGTGAGATATTACCAATATTTCTACCAAAAGGTGTTTTAAAAGAGTCCTAGTTTTTCTTTGTTACAAAATTAATATTACTCCCAGACGTCTTTATTTTGTTTCGTATTTATGTTATCTATTTTTTTTGCCGTGACCTTATCGATAGGGAATTTATTTTCTATTATATTGTTACGAATTTTGAGTAATGAACTTTTAAAATACTGTAAATAATTAATAGTTGCATGTGTAATACATTTATATATTGCTCTATGTTATATTTATTTTATTTTAAAAATTGTAATATTTTTACAAGTAATGCCGTTAATTACGTCATACTGGCGATTCAATGGGAACTTGGCAAATCTTGGCGATAGAGCAAAGTTGACATCATTTTGGCAACGATATTGGGTGAGTTCGTAGTCCTATAGATTCTTCTGGATGTTAGTGGAGAAATCCACTATTTTCACGATTTATGACGTAAGCGGATCTTTCTCGATGGATCCGCGAGACCTATAAATAGGAAGACGCTCGCCGAAACTTAGTTAATCTCTTTTTGATTATCGATTAGTAGTCTTGCTTTGACCGTTTAAGAGTCGACTAACGATTAACTCGGCTATTGTGTAAGACGAGCGGTGTTTGTGAATAATTTTTCACATCCCTCTATTGATGGTTTAACATTCATAGTTTTGTCTGTTGAAGATGTGAAGACGTTCTGGGAATTATTCTGTGGATATTGCTTTTGAGTCCTGTATTTCAAGGATTGTTTTTCGACAGTAAATTTCCATTCTCTTCTGAAGAAATGATTTGGTCTTTGCGACTGATTTTCTCAAGATCTTTACGTTCGAACCCCATTCCTCGAACCCCGATTAACGCAACAATATATTGAACACTTTATTTTAAAGCAATAATTTATTTTGGTTATCCTTAAGCCGAGAGTTCCATCAAATAAATGCTGAAATAATTCCTGGGGAGTGAATAAATAAACATTGCGTCTGGAAGTGAACACATTGGGGAATCCACTGCTTCACAAGAGCCATATTTGTTCGTTTATATCATGATGTTATCCAAGTCTGGTGCTTTGAAATGACCCTTAAGCATGACCAAAAACTTGTTTCGTCCCTGTCCAGTTCTTATGGAGCCGTCATGAATACCGAAAGGGGAACAGAAGCTCTTAGTATACTGAAAAATGTTATTTTCTACTTAAGGTATCGGACTACTTGCAACAACTTTTTTTAAAAATAATTGAGATATGGGGATTTTTTTGTTGTTGTTTTTAGATTTTTTTAGTACATTTTTAAAAAAATATGCGAATATTAAGCAGAGAAAAATAAACTATTGATACTAAAATAGGAAAAATGGGTAAAAATTGACAAAAAATAACATAAACGTGGTCCATTCTGTATCAAAAGTTTAATAACATATTTTAAATTTTTCAATTCTGATGTGTTGCTATGTTATTCATTTTTGAAATGACCTTCAGGTTAAGATATATTTTAATTTTTATAAAACACTTGAACACTTTATCTTTGTTATTACATGAAATTGCTTAAAAAAAACAGTGGTTATATTAAAATAAGGGCTTTAAAATTTGGATTAAAACGGTGATTGATAAATCTGAATGTTAAAACACTTTTACTATTATACAAAAGATACACAAAAAATTTCAGTTAATTATTTTCAAGACTTTTTTAGCAATCACTGGCTCCGTTTGAGTACTTAAAAAAACACATTTGGAGTTAAACGCGATTTAAAGTATAACATGTTGCTTAAAGTAATGACATCTGCTTTTACTAAAACACTTGTAGTTTTTGTTCTAGTGAACGGAAAACAATAAACTTGGTATTTTTATAAAACTAATAAGGTGGCCTATAAAATAAAATCATAAAAAAATTGTCAAGTTTTGGCAAAATTCACAACTTTAGGGTAGTCGGATACCTTAACAATAATCTAGTTATCTCCAATGCAAAAAATATGGTTTTTCGACAATAACGACTCTACAGTACATTTTTAACAATTTACTAAGGTGCATACAGAGATTTCAAAAATGCTGATCAAGGCACACAGTGTGATTCTACTAAGTTCAAATCAAAGCTCTACGAATATCATATTTGAAAAGAGAACAGAGAATGTATCACAGATGATAAGAGCTCGTATTGCTTTGAAGCGCGATGTAAATAAACAATCTTATTATTTGCAACTGCACAAAATTATGTTATACCCAAGTTATAAGCATTACGTAAAGGGTTACTGATCTCTTCTCTGCTTGCTTCTTTTACCAATAGCATAGTTTTTTTTATCTAATTTTATGCGATTGATAACATTTTTTGTGGTGTTTTTGTACGCAATGATCTTCAAATGTTTTTTCTTGCACTGTGCACGAAATTGCAATGTAATGTTATACATCTGAGGCTTTTCTCATATTGAGAAAATATTTGTAAATAATGTACAGGTATAGGACAAAATAACAGGAACACCCACTTAAAAATGAGATGTCGTTCGACCATCTAATAAGAGGTCACCACGTGTCACAAAAGGGTGCAACCTAGTGACGACGAGAAGGAAAGTATCAGTCAAGCAGGCATTTGACATTATAAGAGTTACTTGAGAAAATTCTTTTCTCAGCAAAGCGTGATAATGTCCGACCTCTCCGACGTCAAAAGAGGAATGATAATTGTAGTCGCATCGCTGGAGCGTCCGTGTCCAGAACACCCAACCTTGTAGATATTTCAAACACCACTGTGTCAAGAGTTAGAACAGCCTACACAAACCTGGATAAAGTGTATTCTTCTGTGAGTCACAACAGTGGGCAAAAACCAAAGTTGAACGACCATGAGAGACGGTTGTTGAAAAGGATAGTCACCCGAAAACGCAAGACTACACAACCGCAGATAACATCCGAGATGAATAACCACTTTCAGAAAGCCTTATCCATGAAAATTATTCAAAAGAGCTGCATGCTGCGAACATTTATGACAGAGTAGCTAAAACCATTAGTTACGGCGTGAATGCTGTGAAGGGACTAGAGTGGTACCGAGACCACTTAAACAAGACACAATTGCAATGAGAACAAGTCATCTGGCCTGATGAATTCTTATTTACATTATTCCAGACCACCGCACTAGTGTTCGTTTGGAAAACACAGGCAGAAGCATTTCATGTTGATTGTCTGTTTTCAATCGTAGAGCATGGAGGAAGTTCTGTGATGCTGAGTAAGGCGCAATATCTTACCTTAGATTGGGGCCTCTCGTTATTATTGAGGGAGATGAACACAGGCGATCATTATCGAAGAACTCTCGCAGATCATCTTCACCGTATATGTCTCAGTATACGGTGTATACTCTAGTAACTATATATACTCTCTTTCCGGAAGAACTTCCTGTATTCCAAGCTGACAACGATCTGGTTCACACGTTTCGCTGTATTCAAACATGATTACATGAGCATGATCATAATGAAGCGGAACAGCTAAATTAGTGTACCTAGTCACCTGATTTAAACGTCATTGAGTGTTTATGGACATTTTTAGAGAACAAAGTTCATGCTCGGTTTTCTAATCCGCCCACAAAATCAGGACTAAAGCCGGTCCTGTACGAGAAATGAGCACAAATTCCGATGAACTTTATTGAGGACCTTTATATGTGAATTCCACGTAGAATAAATACTGTCTTTCAAGCCAAAGGTGGACCAATTCTTTACTAATAAAAGAATTTCCTTTTTTACAGGTCTTCCTATTATTTTTCCTTTACCTCTGTTAACATATGTCGTTTCAAAAATTCTAATGAGAATTGGCAAATATTTAACTTTTTCCCAAGGATATTTATTGAATGTTTCTCTTGACTCTAAAAGGGATTTACATCCAATAAATACTTATTATAATGATTAGCCCATTTTCGACTAAGGGAAAATTCCCTCCATTTAAAAATTAGTAATTGTTGTATTTAGATTTAAATTCATCTGCATTCCTATACACAGAATGTTAAAAAAAAATGTATGCTGAAAGCAATTACGTGAACGGAAACGCTTAAAAAAACCTGCAAATCAATTGGCGTCAACGAAACAATATTCACAAACTGTATTATTATTACTTGTTTCAGTGTATTGTATTCTGTAGTAATGTATACTGTGTTTTCTCACATGTTTTATATTTTTCAGTAAGTGTAATTTTGCGTACTTATAAACTACATTTGAAAAAATGGAAACAAATGCCAATGATCTAAAAAAGTACATATTGTTATGTAGTTTTTATTGTTCTTATATTTATATTAAATCATTAAAAATAAAAGAAACAGTTACTTACTAGTATTTCCTCTGAGCAACCTTATTGCCCCGTAATTAAATGAAGTTGATCAACTTTCTTCTGTTCTTGCTGTCACTTCACTCTCATTGATTCAGAAACTCGAATTTCTAAATAATTCCATTTAATTATGCCATAATAATTCTGTTTTGATTTTCATATGAAAAGCCATACGCGCTATTGTTTTATGTGTGTGGGAAAATTCTATCACATTTGAGAGGGCATTCAACAATTTTGTCCATTTAACTGTACCCTTTGCTCAAAATTGCTTCTGTTGAAGTCAACTTATAGTTCATAAGATCTGAAGTAATTATAAGAGAAAACAATATGGCTATTCGTATCAGGGACTATATACAGTACAATTCATAACTTAACGTTCAAATTTGCAGGGTAGGTAGGAAATATGTCAGGAAACTAATTTCATATATGAAAATATGGTCACAAACATCATCTACATGAGCAAAAGGGACTAATAAAGTTAGCACAAGGGAGCAATACAGTTAAGTGGTAACGAATAGGACTTTTATTCAAACAAAGTAAAGTACAGTTTCACAGGAAATACTCATAGTTGCGAAATTTTCAAGGACACAGGATTCACATTGCCATTGCTTTGACCACCGAAGATTTTCTAAAAAGCCTGGCATTTCTCAATCAATGTCTGCGGGGTCACTATTCATGCAACAAGGTCCATTTTTTTCTCGACGGGTGTCTTGTACACATAGTCTATCATGCCCAGGAAAAGATATCCAAGGGTGATAAATCCAGTGACCTGGGTAGCCAAAAGATCGGTCCACTTTTTCCGATCTACCGAATTCCAAATTTTTGGTTCAGGTAAGCACACGCAACAATTGGGCTATGAGCTGGAGCCCCATCTTGTTGAAACCACATATCTCTGCAGATATGAGTAGGAACTGCAAAAAAAAAAAGTCTACCTCGGTGGCCATTTTTTCCAGTTTTTCTATATAAGTGATGCACATCCTCTAGCCTTTCGTGCATAAAAAGATTCATCTAATCACTAATAAATCAGCTCATACAATGATGACTGCGAGAGTGGTTGACCTATCCCTTTCGGGACGAAGGACGCAAACGCGTGCGTACCACCACGACCGGAGGGTTTGTGTATAGTTAAGCCTAAATCGATGTAATCGGCATACATATGTCTGAAATATTATTATCATAAAAATCGCAATTAACAGAGCAATTATAATACATTATTTGTCATTATCACTACTCTCAGTTTCTAATTTAGAACCAATTTTGCATCATTCTGATATTCCAAGTTCAGTTAAACCTTTTCGATCCTTCGACCTTGTAAAAGTAAAAAAAAATAATAAATTTGCCTACCATATCTAATTATCCATAAAAAACTACACTACAAACCCAAGCCAAATGCCCTGTAAAAATAAGTCTATCATCTTCACTATAAACAAGAACCACGTGTTCACTTGAAGGACAGTCATAAAACACTCAATTCGGAAACATTACCTCCCCCCTATGTTTAAAAAACAAAAACCACGTGTATGTGAGTAATATTTCTCTCATTTCGAGAAGAAGGTCAGATCTACATGTATCTCAAAACTCATGGACATATAATGCCATCTATTGCCAAAAAATTGTGCTGAAAAACGTTCCAAGTGCGTGGCACAGGGGCGTGACGCTAGGCCACTGACGGTGTTTCATGCCGGCTCACCGGCGTGATATTCGTCCCCAATGGGTTAGAAGTACATTAACCAGGTACATACTACGCTCTCTACATACGCACGTGTACATTTAAGGACTAATTACCTGAATAAAATTGGTTTCTTGACGCATTCTCTACCTCTCAAAGTAATTTGAACAATAAGTTTTGAATCACCCTGTATAGTATTTGTTTTCTTCATAGACTCCCAAGCTGCAATTTTAGCTTTAAGCAGTAGTACACCCACTGCTTGCCTTAACACAATTAAGTGTGGTACAAAAATTGCAGAGCCGATCTCATATGGTTGGACTGTGTCCTTAAAGTGCGTCCAAGGTCATGGTTGGATCCCCGGCAATGAGAGATCCATCTAAAAGTCCAAGCAGGGATACGAGTCGTCTCAACCGGAAGTCCTCTTGACCCTCAAAAGAGCAAATATCATTATTTCCAGATACATTAGCAAATATACTGTCTTGCCCTAAAAAAACAAGAACCTTGGAAAGTCATGGAAAATTCTGGCTACTATGGGACTAATCCCGAGGCACCTGGAGAGAGCCGAGGCTGTTGTCCGATTTCGCCTAACCACTGCACATGACTTTTTGAGAGTATACCTCCACTGACTTGGCTTGGCAGCTGACGAGACCTGATCGCTCCTTGACCACGCCAGAATGGATGGTCGGCATCTGCTCCAATGCACTGGACTCGATTGACAGCTTCGTTAGTCGATACTAGGAGGATCTGCATTAAATGGTCAAGAAGCCAAGCATGGGTGTAGGATAAATAAATAAGTACAGGTAAGCATAATTTTACATCTCATGAACCAAAAGATTCGCCTATCTTTAACAGTTATTTCAAACAATATGCATTGAACATGTTGCAGAAAAATAATGCACAAAGCTTATAACTGAACCTTATTGGTTACGGTTTCGAAATTGTTTCAAAAAGAGTGATTACGGTACTATCGTATATTATCAATCCATCTACTCCTCTCTCTCTCTGAGAGGTATACCTATATCATCTACTAAAGGATATCTATTGGTAACAATATAATTCTTTTTTTTTCACTTTAATTTATCTTAGTGATTATTGTTCTCACTTTTTTTTCTATAGTCATGTTTGTTTGAGTGGGATTCTTTATTATCTGCAAAAAGAAGAGTACATTTTTTTTTATTTCTAAGCATTTTTTCCTGGCAACATTGCATTTTTCTGGAATGGAACTGCAAGATCTTCTGACTGATACTCATTCTTACTTGATGAAGTGCAGTACGCTGAGAAAATCAAAAAACCTTGAAAAGCTTTTAGCTTATCCGTTGTGATTTTGAAATCCAGTTTGTTTTTCCTTTTAAGGGAATGCTTTTCAGTAACATGCAAGCTGAGTTTTTTAATAGAGGTAGGTATTGGGAAATTCTTCAAATATTTTTTAAGGGAGTGCTTGGTTGTAGAGAGTTCGGCAAGTTGTCAAAACAGAATAGATAACACAAATTTAACCAGAAAAACATAACAATGTAAAATCTAAATATTAAAAATATTTTTAAGAGTTATAATATTATTAAAACAATTTATATTAAAACCATAAGTTTGAATTCAGAAAGCGTATTATTTAAATAATATGAATTTTGTATAAAATGCATTTATGTAGAAAAAGATTTTTAATTTGTATGTTGGTATCGCTTTCTGTAAAATTTAGGGAAAAAATCAATCCTATGAAATGAAACTTTTATAATATATTTATAATTTATAATACTAAACTGATAAATATGTTTTTAAAGGAACGTCTGATAATGTTATCTGTGAAAAGAGAATACATATTCTTTACAACATGAAGATTCTTAAATTCTACGTTGAGAAAGGAAAATAAAAGCTTTTCCAAACAAATATAAAAAATTTTAATGTGTGTTTCTTAATTCTACATATCCATGTAGGTTATGCATTTAGAGCAGCGTTTCTTAAACTGCGTGGACTCTCCCCCTAGAAGGGATTGATAACCCTACGAGGGGGGCGAGCGTATTGGAAAGTCGAAAACAAAAGATTATTTAAACAAAAATTATTAATTTACTGAAAGCAAACAAACAAAATACATTCTGACATAATAAAAAAATACAATACGCATTTACACTGATTAATACACTTATAAATGTATCAGGACTGCATAATGTATTTTATATTTAATTTAACAGAAAAAAAACAAGTTTAATATTTACTAGTGACCCCCATGAGCTTGTCATGAAAATTAGATTAAAAAATTAACACTTATCTTTATAATCTGTATGGTTTTTAATTAATCCCGAATCTGCCGATTAAAAGTTACGGGATTCGCTCCCCAATACCACCGTTTATCACGTAGACGCTTGTATGTGATGTATTGAAGGGATGAAGTAGTATAAATAAATAAAATCTTTTGAGAAATAAGCAAATCCTTCGCAAACAATGTTAAGGGCCTTTTATTACATTCCAAAGCCTTCGGAATGATTTTATGGATAGCAGTGTTCAGAGAAGATCGTATTTGGGAAAGACGTACACATACGCCCGGGCAATTTAACGCTTTGGCTGAGTGACGCTTTTATATACGCCGGTGGCACTTGAGTGGAAAAAGTCGTATTGTAGATTCAGTGTCAAGTATATCATTATTGATTTCAATATATTGTTATTGTATGGAAGGAAAACTATATTTGAATGCTGGGTCGCAAATATTGAAAGTCTGTGAAGCATTGATTTCGAGGGAAATGTTTAGTACTAACTTTTTCCAATTTTGTCTTTTCGTTCTTTTGCACTCATGGTTTACTTTCATTATACGAACATTTTTGTAACATCCAATGAAATTCAAAAACCAATAGATAGTTTAAGTACAAACCAAGGTTGTAATAATTCAAATAAATCGGAATCTTGATTCAAGGTAGTTTAGAGGACAAATTTTATACAGTCTGTAATGTAATCCTCAACGCATCATACAACTTATGGAAATTCTTTCAAGAGTTCCAAAAGCATCGATGACCAATGAAGATCAATTTTTGTCGTGGCAAGAGTGCAACAACTCGCAAATGTCTCGTTAATTTTTTTGAATCTGTTCACACTCAAATTTCAAAAGTTTTTATTTTTTTCAGAAAGTGACTAGACGAGACAAATTGGTTGACAAGATAACAATTGCTGTTTCTAACCTGATTACATTTAGTGGAAAATATTATATTTATCTAAGAGTCTAATGTATATTTTCATGTTTTATTTTCAATTTACCTTCATTCGAGGAGAACTAGGGTATTTCTACATTTCCTTTAAAATCCGCGAAAGAGATTGGACTGTTAGCAGTGATTTAATGACCTAGGAAGGTATACGAAGTATGATACAAAAAAACTGATCCAATAAAGCATTGTACGTACAGAATCAGTTCTCCTTGACAGTATCACTTTCAAAGTAGTTCCTTTCCGTATTCACACACGTCTGCGTTCGGTAATGCCATTTCTAATAAAAGTTCTGAAATGATGTTCAGGAGATCCTCCGTTTTTGCCTGGACCTCTTAAACCGAGGTAAAATGGGTTCCTTTTAAGTAAGATTTAACTGTAGAAAGTAAAAAAGAGTCGCATGTGGCTAGTTCAGGTTAATATGGAAGATGATCCATCATAGTAATGTTTTTGCTGGTTAGAAATTGCTTGGCAGATAAGGACGTGTGAGCAGGTAAATTGTCTTGGTGCAACAGCCATTCATCACTCCCAAATTCTAGCCCTTTTTTCTTAATTTTTTCACGAAGTCTTTTTACTACCTCAATGTAGTATTGTTGATTAACAGTCTGCACTAATGTGAGTGGAAACCTACTCATATCACGAAATTTGTTTTGATCTGTAATCGCTGACCTTCGGTGCCCAGCAGATTCATCTACTTTCACACTGACTCTTTCTCCTAAATAACACTAATGCAATTCAAACATATGTGCACGGGACAAAAGTTTCCTTTCTATGGTTAATATTTCAAATATTTTCGTGGCTGATTTCTTCGCAAGAAACTTGACGTTGATTCGGCATTTTTCCAGCAGAATGCAGTTGCATCTGTTTACTGAATAGCGCAGTATTCTCAACTGACGAGATCGATTAAGGCGAAACTGGCCACATGGATAGAGGAGGTACGTAGTAGACAGCACTAAAACAGCTGTTGCCAATTACACTCTTTTTTGAAGCTACACACTTAGTCTTGTTTTTTGTGTCACACCTTGAACTGTCGATATTTTAATCTTTGAATGAGGCTTTGTGAGAGAAGTGATATATTGGAATATGTTCAGCTTTAAAATACAATTTGACTTGGTTTCATTTTTATACTAATTTCAACTCTCACCTATATGAAAGTCATCTGATCGACCAGTGTTAGGAAGTAAGGATATTAACGGAATGAATGAGTCAGTGAAATATCCAGTCTATAATTCTGTAGAGAACATTTCGAATGTTTTCGTGGGCAATACCTACTCACCTTTTCCCTCTGAGTACCATTCAGGATATAAAAACTGTGATGTTTTCTAAGTAGAACCGATGACTACAAAGACTCATAAATTATCTTATTAACGGAAAGAATCGGCATTGTGCTAAAGCTGTGTATCGTGTAACTAGAAGATGGATCATCCATCTTATTTGTTCATTGTTTGTTCAATCTTGTTACTTCTTTTTACTTGATCATGCTGGTGAACAGTATACACGATTTCATATGTGAGCATTTCTAATTTAATTAAAATCTGCCTTCTTTTTATGGTAATATTAGCCAAAAGTAAATATTTTTTTAATAATTTTGCAGACCAGTATGATATTTTATGAAAATAACATTTTTTTTATCGAAATTATACTCAATTGGTTCATAAGGAAAATAATTTATATCATGTTTATTTTGCACTCTTAGTTTCCTTTAAACCAATTTTTCTAAAACAAAACTCATTAAATTGAATATTAGAAAAAAATTCATTCTTCAAACACATTGATAAAATCAGATAAAGTAAAAAATTTTAAAAATGGGAAATTAAATGATAATGACTATATTAATGTTTTCTAAATTGAAAACCAGGAAAACATACCATATTTTTCAAAGAATGCAATCATATTTTTTTGTTTAATAATCGAATTATTTCTATCTTAAAGATTCAAAAATATTGTATATTTTTTTTCCTTCAAATTTCATATTTGTCAACATTTTATATTCTACCTGCAATAAATGCCATATTTAATTGAAATTTAGGTGAACATTTAGTGCATTTTGTATTTTAAAAGTTATTCCTAAATGTATAATAGTTTATGAGCAGAGGAAAAAGTATGTGCATGCTTGTGTTACATCACTAAAACTCGTTTGCTTCATTGAAGGTCTTTATTACTTAACAATTAAAGACTTTCTCTGAATTAGTTTTAAAAGATCTTCGAGAAGCACATTAGTTTTCTTCGATCCAGTTTGCCCAAATAATAATCTCTCATTATATATTTATAGCATTTATAAGTCTTTCAAAATTTAAAGCATGAAATTTTGGACAATAGGAACGAGCTTGGAAATTAAAAAGTGTGCGAATTTCAACACATTCAGATCGCGTAATTAGTTTCATTGTTAAGAATATATTTCACTTAAACATATACAAAAATGTTATGATAAAAGCCTGTATTCATCTAATAAGATTTACAATCTAATTATCAAAACCTTTGTATTAATTTAATTTATTTAATTCTTGGGTACCTAATATATTTTAATACTACTTTCATAAATACTAATTATTGTGTTTAATTAAATTGGATTTACTATGTAACAAAGGTGCAATAACATTGAATTATGAAATATGCAATCGTGAAACCGTAAAGAGTACAATAACATAATTAATAATTACTAGAAGAATACAAAATTTCAATGAATAGAAAATAAAAACTTTTATTTATGAAATATGTCTGATATTTTCCATTCAAATTGTTTAAAGCAGTTTCTCCTTACTGATTTTAATACAATGTTATGAAACTCACAAAACTGATGCCATTTAATTAAATATATTTCACTATTTCTAATGGGCTGCGGATTGGTGTTTTACCGTTGCAGACGTGGTACATTCCCCTGGAGCTGGTATCTATTTAAGTGCGGCACCCTATAGGCGGATACCAATCGCCGCAAGGAGTTTTGACGCCCAAATTCCTCGACAGATGGAGGCACCCGAGTTCGGGAGAGGCGAACCTGTACTAGAATTTAAGTTTACCTAGAGTACTCAAGCCAATCAGACACTCTAGGGATCTCTTACAGGCCGTATAATCAGACGACCTGTCGATTTTCTGCATCATGAAAATCCACCGACTTCGGCCGACGTTGAACCCGTTACCTAGGTGCAGAAGGCCAGCAACAAACCAACCACGCCACCCAATCGGCATTTAGCTCAACATTTCTTCCAAAATAAGAATTTTTTACTGGATATTTCACTTTATTTCTTAGAAAAATATTTCACAAAATAGAATAAAAATTTTCATTCCCTTGCTTCCTATAAAATTCTCCAGATACCTGGTTTCATAAATCTTATTTCATTTAAATGCTGCAAGGTATTTATATTGAAGATTTAAGCAACATATGTTTATATAAAACCTCCAAAAATGCTTCCATAGATGGAAAACATTTCGTCCAGAATTTCTTAACCTTTTTGAAGGGGAATGTTTAAGGAATCATTTTTATCCGCTTAGCTAAATATCATTATTGTACAAAATATATGCTTTTAATCAATTGAATAGCTACTAGAGATATTTAATTGAGTAATAATTAATTGAGTAATAATTGAGTAAGGACAGCATCCAATCTCTTATGCCTCATCTCCTTACATTTGAGCCTAGACAGATTTAACGAGCAACTGCCCTCTCCGCACGGAGGGTCCTCAGCAGCACTAGTCTCGAACACATGACTCATCAGCCTTGACCATGACCACTAGGCTACTACAGCCACGAATTCCTGACCATATCAAATAGATCGTGTTGTAATGAGTGAATATTCCTACTTCCCTCTAACCCCCATTGTCTACTCTCAGACCCGGCTAGATGTGTGGGAGGAACTAAATGATCAGACGACATGATTCACTAAAATCGTTTATTCGCCACAATATTCAACACCGACACCATTATAATAAAATTAATATAGTTTTGATCAATAACCAGAGCGCGAAGGTGAGACCAGTTAGCATGGGGATAATATTTACGGACATTCAACTAATTTCTACGATAACTTATACAAGCTCGTTTTCAACTCGGACGCGCATAACAATTTACTCTCTAACTTCTATTTAAATAAGGAGCACAATACCTGAACTCTTTTAATTCAACAATCCGATAGCTGAGGCCCTGAACACAAAATGTTGGCTTGATCACCTCGCATCCCAGCGATCCTGAATTTGGTAATCTTCAATTCTCCCTATAATAATTTTAGATTGTCACTTCAATATCTCTCAACACTTGCGAGAATACAGAATTTACATAATAAACTTAATTTGCACGTTAATAATCATGTTATCTTACCTTCGATGAAAGTTGGTTGAAATAATTATTTCCTCTAAAGAATCCCCAAGGAATTAGTAGACCCGAGTATAGATCCGTCACAGTGTTACAGCTCTGTTTATAACATTATTTTAAAAAATGCTATATATAAGATTGCAGCACTCTTTTAATCCCAGAAAGCCTCTGCTATTGGTTTATATTGCATAGTCGTGCAGTAAAAAATGACATTTATATCTACTTATCAGAACAAATTTAATTATATGTTTGAAAGTTATATAATTTACTTACTTGTTTATTTCCTAAAACGTTGAATAGAAAAAGTAAGCAATAATTAATAATAATATTAAATTAAACTGATTTGACTAATATTTCAATTTAAACTATTTTAAATAAAATATGTCAAACTAATGATAAGATGATCCATTGAATTTCGGACGATGTTAATAATAATGCTGACTTATTTGATGCATTTGTTCGAGAAATATTCCTTAAAAAGAAACTATAAATAAAAAAACATTAGTAAAATACATCAGAAACCTGTATTGAATATGTTTTATAATGAGTTCTAACTTTTCTGATTACTTTTCTTTGCCATTTATTAAATATTCTAGGGCTTTTTCTTTCATATACTTAAAAATACAAATTGAGTTCTGTCTGATCATTATTCTTAATGCACAGCACACCATTGTTTCCACTGTAATAATGGCACAATATATGCTGAAGACGCATTACACAAAATGAAGATAATAATTACGGAAAAGAACAATTTCGGTGAGCCGAAGTAATCTTCAACTCCTACAAAAATTTGAAAATTCCTTTTTTAAACATATTATTAATAATATTTTCAAAAAAAGAATAGTTTTGTGACAATTGTTTTTCCCCTTTTTCCATTTGTCACAATCTTGAGACTTGTCACACAGATTGGTTACAAGTTATATTTTAAAAGTTACTTGATTTTATAAAGCATTAGAGAGAGATGGTGTATATATCAAAATACTGTATAAATATATTTTAATATATTGTTCAGTTTTTTCATTCATATTGCACTATTATTCAAATATTATAAAATATTATATTTTACTTTAATAACGAACTACATGACAAATTTTCAGCTGTGAGTGCAAGACTTTTTTTCTCCTAAATTTATGTTATGACTGATCGAATATGTTAAAATTGAATATATCTCAAGCAGCTTTTAAAACTATTGGTAAGAGCCATAAAGCGAAAAATATAAAGATAAAATAATCAATAATAAATAAATAAATCAGAATAAGTGAATGCTTAAAATTTATAATAAAGTAGCAATATGTAATAGAAATATATCATATATAATAAATAAAAAGAAATATATGCTATATAAATATATGATGTATGATATATAAAGAAATATAATATATATTAACAAGTTTAGCCATACTTTGCACCGGGAATCTATAAGTATAAAAGTCTAAGTAAAAGGATAAAAATAATTTAAATTTTTTGTGGTCAAAATTTAAGTAATTTAAAAACTAAACTCTCAGGAAATAACTAAAGGGTATATATATATATAATATCAAAGTAAAACAATAAATAAATCTGAGTAAAATGGTATTTCCCAGGTACACACTTGTCAATTATTATATAAATATTGTTACGAGTTTTTTTGTAATGCATGCTTGAAATAGTGCAAATAATTTATATCTGGATGTGTAATACGTTTATATTACTTTCTGCTGCCTTTATTTTATATTGAAATTGTAATATTCGTGAGCAATGCCGTTCCTTACATCAAAATGGTGATTCAATAGAAACTTGGCGAAATCTTGGCAATAATGCCAAGTTGGTATCATTTTTGGCGAACATGTGGGAGACTTGGTGACTTTGGAGACCACTTTGGCAACTTGTTGACCATGTTGGGGAGACTATATGGATGATTCTGGAGATTGCTGGAGAAGTCAACTAATAACACGATCTATGACGTAAGAAGATCTTTCTTGAAAAATCTGTGAGGCCAATAAATAAGGAGTCGCTCACCGAAACTGAGTTAGTGTTGTTGGACAAAGAAAAAACCAACTGAGCTACATAGAGGGCGAAATAACGTGCCACTAGCACTGAAAAGATAGTCAACTATATTTCGTTCCCACTCCTGCATACTAAGTCTAACGGCAAGGGCATGCGCAGTCCGAGACACCTTGAGTAAAGATAAAAGCTGGATATTTTTCAATGATTGGCAAATGTTTTTCCAAATTTAAATCTTCCTCGCAAGTAATAAAACAGACTATTTCTATTTACCGTCGATTGTATTGTTTTTTTAGCTTTCTCTTGAATAATTGAACATTCAAAATGGTGTGAGATAAGAGTTTTAGTTTGACTTTCTGCGGAAAGTATTTTAGTGAAGTTTTTTTTCTTTCTTTAAAATAAAAAAGTACGTTGAGCAATTGCAATAATATTTCTATACATCACAACTCTTGAATGTAGTTTTATTTATGTTAATCGTGTTTTAAAAAATTTACTTCTCACTTGGACTATAATATAATTCTTCATTACATTCTTAAATAAGATGCATTTTACAGAAATTTTTGTTAAAATATATTCGATAATATATTTTTCAAACAAAATTGAGGGCAGAGACCTAAACTGTGTTTCTTTTTCTCTTATTAAATCAGCGGTTATTTAAATTTATGTTCCTATATTTTTATAATAAAGTGACATCATGTATTGTTTTAAAGAAACCAAATCCTTAAATTATTAAATGAAATATGAATATTTCCATAAGGAACATTAATGTAGAGTTTAAAACACGTATTTATATGAAAGAGAAAATAAGATGAATTCACAACAAGAATAAACGTTAATTTATAATTCAGATTCCTATTAATTAGCTTAACTTACTTTAATAATCTAGAATGATTCTATATTAATGCCTCCTTTATTAATTTTTGAAAGCTTAATTAATCATAGTAGTTTTTATCTAATTTATAATTCATTCATCTTCTAAATTTTTTTTTATTCTGACAATTGTTTTAATATTTCTTGTCTTATTCAACTGATTGAAAAACTAAAGTGTAAACTGTGTTTTTAGATTAAATTTATTAAAATTTTGTGAAACTGTGTCTTACTACACGGCATTTAATTAAAAGTCAGAAGTACTTATTTTTTATCATTTCATTAATCAATATTTAATCAGCAAAAGGTACATAAATGGGGAAATATACATAAATGGGAAAAATTAATGTAAGTAAAAAAAAAGAGATAAGTAAAATCTTAACTTAGCCCACATTATGACACACTCAATTTTTCAGTTACTATCAGGTGACGATTACAATACCTGAGCTCTGCTATCTCAATTTCTAAGCATCCACACTACGCCAACGGGAGGACTTAGGGCGAAGACAAATTTAATGTGCATCATGCCCTCTGCATGGCAGGTCTTAAGTGGATAAAGGTTTTCAACCAACAGCTCAACAATGTCGGCAATAAACTCGCGCTTATTCGGCTTTATCGTAATCTTTATATGTTTGTTAAACATGGCAAATATTTAACCAGGGAGAAGGCGCGCTATCGACACTAACGTTAGTGGTGTCCCTAATCCTTTTTTTATAATCAGTTATCAGTTTTATTGTACACGATAAAAATCGTAATTCAAGTAAATAATTTAATTCAGAGAAAGTATACTTACTTAACATTAACGACTTTTCAATTTTTCTTTGATAATTTGAGATAAAACCCAATCAAACTGAACTAAAAGGTTCAAGTGCGTAACTTTAATAAAGGACAAAATCATGGAAACTTTTCCCTAACATTACGAGAAAGATACTTTCAGGCAAAACTGTCATTTTTCTTCAAGTTATTATTTTTTATTGTCATTTGATGATCCAAAAATAGCACTTTGAGTTTTATCTTCCTTGTGCTTTTTGACAGTGCATAGTGTGTCTTGCAGTACACTTGTGGTTTCATATCTTCCTTAATGGAGTTTTTTAGGTAGAATTTGAAAATTTTCGTTTCAACCTAAACGCGTTTCATGGTTCTTCGACTTTCTCAAACTTTCTTTCACTATGATGATTAATATGCAGTATTTCAACAGGTGCTTCCCTTGATCGATCAGCTTCAACTTCAACCAATAGAGATTGCAAATGTCCATTTATTTCTTTATATATATAATTTGTTTATTTACTTTTATAAACCATAATGAGTAGTGCAATTACAACAATCAAAACCACGAAGTTGTTCACAGGGGGAAAATGTAGCATGTTCATAAAAAATATTTTGCAATAAAAGTGGTTACGTGGGGAACTCTCTCACCCCAAGTAAAGATTGTGAAAAACTATTTGGCACTCTCACAAAAGATGGAGTTTGCGAAAATACAATATAGTTCCCATGAAAAATGACATATAGGAGGATACTGACAAGCTCATGGTAACAAATAAACAGTTTTTCAAGATATAACAGTGCTTCTCAAACTTTCAATATTTGCAACCCATTTTTCAGTCATAATTTTCATCGCGCCCTCCTTTATTTAATAATAATGTATTGAATTAATGAATAATGTACGGCGACACAAAAGCTATAATAAGACCTTTACTATAAAGATAAGTAGTAAATTTTGTATATGACAAGCCCATAGGATTACTAGTGATTACTAAACCTTTGTTCTTAACTTAGAATTGATAAATTAATTAGCAAATACATTGTTTAATACTGATACATTTATAAGTGTATCAGTACTGCACAATGTGTATTTTACTTTTGGGATATTCAATGTGTATTTTACTTTTTGTTATATCGAAATGTATTTTTTTTGCTTCCTTTCAGTAAATTAATAATTTTTTAAAGAACCTTTCATTTTCTACTTTTTGATAGGCTCGAGCCTCTGTACCCCGTGTGACCACTCCCGGGTCAAAGAAAAAGCATGTAATTTATTCTGAATATATCCATATAACCACTCCTGTCATAACATGTATAACTGACTGTTCCAATCAGTAAAAGCCTTTTTTAGCGTCCACACATCTTTAGTAGTTGCCAGGTGAGGAAAGAATGTGGTCGGTATTAAGAACTATCCATAATTTTTGCCCACATTATTTTTGCTCTTGATATTTGTTGTCCTTGTGTAAAGAATTTAATTTAATAACTAACTGCAACACTAAGAAGAATCTTTATTGAGCCCACTCCCGAATATACTAATTTTAGTTTAATATTTAATGTTCAACGCTCTGCAACCTTTTATAATCTTTAAAACTTATTTTTCTATCATAAACTTTATAAACTGCGTAATTTTTTTAAAGTTTTATTTTTGTTCTTTATTAACCTGTGAAATTAAATCCCACTTTCCAAAAAAGGCTCTATTTTAAACATGAACTCCCAGATATCTTTAAAAATGCATTTGTTGCGTTAATGATCTGAAGTCACGACAAATTGGAAAGTAGTAAAAGTACTTAAATTATTCGATTCGCCGCTGCAAGAAGGTGCGAGAGGATATGAGGATATGATCATAAAAATAGCTTCTTTTATTTTATTTTTATCATTTAATGAAATACAAAATTTTACAACTTTTCTCTGGGAGCAATATTAGATCCTAGCTCTTAATCAGTTATAGTAGATTACTGAAATTCATTTATCTGGATTTGAAACTCCTTGTGATGATCCTTCTTAAAGCCTGATAGCTCGGTCAGCTTCAATATTGTTTACTTCACAAATTACTCGTGGAATCTACGTCGACTGCTAATCTCAAGACGCGTGACCACCAACTCACTCACTGTTCACCTTTTCTAATACTTGGAATTAAAGCTTAGCAATCAACGTTTAACTATGAACCTCATGTACTCAAAGACAGGCAGTTAAATAGTAGTTACATTTGCATAAAATCAAATCATCTGTACAGAATATGGTTTTTAAACTAAAATCATTGTTATGGAATATTTTCCCAAGAACCCGAATAGAGAGTGTACCCGTTACAATTTGAAGATACTATAATATTTTTAACAAACATCTATTTGTCGTATTTTAAGTGCATTTCATGCTTTTTTCAAGCTATAAAAGCATAAAAAATAAATGAAAATTGATTGTCTTATATAAAAATTTAATTTAATCAAGGAACTAATTTTAAAAAATTAAACCTAGCTTAAATTTAATCAGTATAACATTTCTGAAAAATTTTCAAAAGTAATCATAAAAGGTATATGACATTTTACTTCTACAGAAAATGAAAAAAAAATATTTCATCAGTGAAAAAATATACATTGTCAGAAAAATAATTTAGTAGAATAACATCTCCGAAAAGTTTAATAAGTAATAAGTCACCAAAAAGCCCAATCTGGTGGATATTTAAATATATGCATCCATAACTTAAAAGTTCTATGTGTTAAAACACATTGTATTATTGTAACACAGAAAATATAAGAATTTTAATTTCGGCAAAATAATCCATTTACATTAAAAATATTTTCTCCAAGTTTAGAAAAAACAGAGTCATTTGCATTTTTTGTTCTCAGCTACTGGCCATTTACATTAAATTCTTGAGAGTATGCATTTACATTTATGTTAAAAGCATTTCGCTAATTCAACACATCGCGACTAAAACAACTTCAAAGAAGTCACTTATCACATTACGATTCCAAATGATACCAGTATGAAAAATTACTTTTATTAACTTTTCCAAGCATTATCTTTAATGGATTCTGTCTCTTATCTTGATATATTTCCATTAAAAAATCCTAATTAGGTGTTGTTTGTTAACTCAAAGCAATTGGTTGAAAAATTAGTAACTTAGAATATCATAAATGTATGTGTATGTATTTAAGAAAACAAGAAATTTATTCTAAATTGAAATATTTTTGTGAACATTAAAATATGTTGGATAAATGGAACTCAAATAGAATTTTACATATTTTGTTAAGGTACTAGAGAAATACGACTATGTTGGGAAACTAACTTTTCAAAAATTAATTTTCAAAAGCATTGTATTGTTTCTTAAGAGCATAAATAGACTAAAAGAATCATAAATATTAAATAAATAGCATGTATCAACCTTTGGTTTAAAAAAATATTATTTTTATGAAATTTTAGCAAAAATTAAGAAAAACGCCGTAAATAAAAATGCATTTGACAAAATTTATAATTTTAATTTTTTTATATACTTTTCAAACCATCTGAAGTGTCTCAAATCACAGGGTAAAAAGTATTTTAAGAAATAAATATTTTATAAGACATCACAAATTCGATGTTAATGATTTTTCGTCCTAATTACTTACTGTTCTAAGCCAGTGCTTCTCAAACTTTAAATATTTGTCACCCAAAATTCAATCATAATTTTTATCACGACCCCCTTCCTTACAATAACAATGTATTGAATGCACACACACACATACAATAATACTATACTTTGTGATACTAAACCTACATTACAACTTAAACCACATTAGTGCCACCGGCGTATATAAACGTCTCGCTTAGCCAAAGTGTTATTTTCCCTGGACGTAAATGTATGTCTTTCCAAAATACGATCTTTTCAGTGCGATGCTATCCACATCGGAGGTTTGAACTCGGTACCTTCCGATTCGTAAGCGCGTAACTTACCACTAGACAAAAGTGATCACTTTGCCTAGTGGTAAGTTATGCGCTTACGCATCGGAAGGTACCGAGTTCAAACCTCCGATATTGGTGACCTCGGCTGAAAAGAAAAACGCAAAATCTTCTGATGTGTCATGGCGCCATCTACCTGCAAGAAGAGCAAGCAAAGTCGTCAAAACTCACTTGGCGCAGCAAAGTCACCAGACTCACTTGGCGCAGCAAAGTCGCCAGACTCACTTGGCGTAGCAAAGTCGCCGGACCCACTCGGCGCAGCAAAGTCGCCGGACCCACTCGGCACAGCAAAGTCGTCGGACCCTCTCGACGCAGCAAAGTCGTCAGACTCACTTGACGCAATAGTAGCAACTCCCACGCTCGCCATAACAACAAATATCTCGTTCGCTCGCCTATCCACCGACTCACTGGTGGGGGAGTACTGTGGCGGAATCTAAATAAGCCAGTAACAGCCTCCGGACAGGAGTGATCACTTTTGTCTAGTGGTAAGTTACGCGCTTACGAATCGGAAGGTACCGAGTTCAAACCTCTGATACCCCCATCCCTTATTACACTATGTTGAAAACGGTAGCACTAGGAAGCGAAACGCTTAGCTTTTAATCGGCAATTAAAGGATTTATTATAAACCGTATATATTATCAAGATAAGTGATAATATTTTTGTATATATTTTTATATATCACAGGACTATATATGTGTGTGTGTGTGAGTGTGTGTGGGGGTCATTGGTAATTATTAAATTTTTCTTAACTTAGTAATGATAAATTAATTATAAAATGCATTGTGCAGAGAGCACTGATACATTATTAAATGTATTATATCAGTGTAAATGTGTATTTTATTTTTTAATATGTCAGAATGTATTTTTTGTTTACTTTCAGCTAAGTAGTATTTTTTAAAAACCTTTTGTTTTCGACTTTTTAATATGCTCACACCCACCTCGTACAGTTATCACGCCCCCCAAGGGGGGCGCGCCCCACAGTTTGAGAAATGCAGTTCTAAGCTAAGAAATTGCTGTAAAATGTGATTAAATGTAGCTATCTTAGAAACTGCAATATGTTACATTCTAAAGGGTTCATAAAATATATCATTAATTTCGTTTTCGCGTGTTTGTTATTCAAAACACACAAACCCTCTTTTCACATCCAAACTCTTTATTAACAAAATGTTAGTAAAATATTAAATTTACGAGGTCACATTCTGAATAGTTTTACAATATCTTTATATTTTTAGTATCCTTTATAATAGGCACATGAAATTTTTCTGCAGTGTTGTGCAGTATGAAATATAATACCTAATGCTATACCAAATTCAAATTCTAAATATAACACTTTGTTTAAACCTTAAAATAACTCCTTACTTCAAGCAATATCTTCTTCGCTTGAAACATTTTCTATCTCAACAGTGCTTTATATTAAATAATTTGTTTCCTTATGAAGACTATCATAGACGTGAAAGTATATGGTATACACATTGCATAGGTAATGCTCAGAATTAATTCGTTTTCGATACTTACCCATGATATTAGCACCATCAGTTGCACACGCTACTCTATGATATTTTTAGTTGTGATTTTTTTTAGTTTGCCATTTACTGACATAGCACAATTTTCTGATAAAGATGATCCACACACTCAATCTTAACTTTCCTAAATTAAAAAATTGACCTTCATTGAAATGAACATTTATATTCAAATATAATCTTTTTTAAAGAAATGTACATTCACCAAACATTGAGCTACTACTCAGTCCTGTGCTTAAATTGGATAAAATTTCTTTAGTTATCTGATATTTGATTGAATAACGTTTATTGGAAAGCTTCCTATCGATAGTAGGATCATTAATTTCTCATAGTTTTCTCTCTTGGGGAATTCTCGAGAACCAAATATAATTCCGGGAATTCGCAAAGTATGAAGATATCTTACGATTTGTTGGGAACCTACCCTGGAAAGTGACATTGGAAACATGTCTTCTTAAAACTTCCGAAAGGATCGAAACCGATACAACTCCCACGTTCCTAAAATATACTTTTTTGATCCGACTAATGAAAAGGAACTTACCAAAAATTTGGTATGTAATCCTCAAATCTTGGTTCGTAGTGAAGGCTGATTCTATTTTTAAAGCCACTAACCACCGTATTCTCTGTTAACTCAACCAGCACTCAAAGGAAGAAAACAGGGGTTTCACCTGTTCATTTCCCCTTCGCGTGTTCATTCCCAAGCACCAAATCAGGTTAGTAAATTTTGAGGAACTCAAAGCTAGGTTTAGATTTAACCGCTTTTGCAGAGAAAGCTATTTTTTCTATGTTTACAAACAATTGTATGTTTAGATATATTGCAGCTGTTGCATTGTATAAAATAAGAACATTTCATCGATTACTCAATTAGAAATCTATTTTTAACTTGTATCGTTTCAACAAAAGACACTTGCTTGGCAAATTTCAAGTATGTACGTCTAAAAGTTTAAAAACTGGAATATCTTTTATCAATAATGCCCCCAAAATTCCCTCCAACTTCTCTTACGAGTCGATTTCCTCAAAACCCGTTCCTAGTGGATCTCTACTAAACAAAAGAAACATGTTTGGCAGATTCCAAGTATGTTGGTCTGAAAACTAAAAAATTTTAGTCTTCAAAGCTACTGTAACACTCCTTCTATTTTTTTCAATTTTCACAAAATCCGTTCCCAGCGGATCACAACTCAACAAAAGAAACACGTCTACTAAAGTTCAAGTCTAATGGTCAAGTAGCTCTGGAGATCTCCTGATGAGTGAATGAATGAGTGTGAGTGGCTTATCTTTTATGTATAGATTTATTTATAGATTATTAATAAAAGGAAATATCCTGTTTTGGTAAGACATATATATATATATATATATATATGCTTTACATTTTGACATTAAGTATAATGGAATTGATGATAACTTCTCATCAAAATATAAACTATAATCATATTTTCCTAAGTCTAGGGCTTCTGATAATCTTAAGTTACTACAAAAAGTTAAATAGTTCAGTTTTTTTTTCTGAAAGCAACACCAACAGTGGGATCGATGATTATTTTATGAAAATTAAAGTTAAATATAAAATACATGCCAATCACACAGCGAAGAAATACAAATTATTTCGAGTGGAAAAGAACGTATAGATTTATCCTGAAAAACCATCTTTTTTTTAAAATTATGGAATGATGAAATAGAACTTTCTTCTGATAATTCCTAATTATTATAGTTTTATTTTGAAATGATACAAGTGTAATTCATACTTTCTCAGGTTTTCTGTTTCAAAACATATTCCTTCTCAAGACAAAATAAATATTGGTAAAATTACCCTAGATACCAATTTTTAAGATGCTATATGTGTTAATGCAAGATATATATTTGTGCTTTTCCGTAACACGTTTAAGCTATCAGTATTTATCTTTGAAGTTTTATGTATTATTGGGAAAAAAACAAAACTACCTTTTCTATCTATTATATCCCGTAATTACTCATAGTCAATGACTTTGGTCCGTCACTAAAAAGAACTGTCAAGGGAATATTCGACGCAAAATGTTAATTTGTTACATCTGCAAATATATTTGCCGAAATGTTATAGAAGAAAGAATGTATTGAGTTTTATTTTATCTCACTAACTATAAAGATGAATGATGGAACTGTAATAGTTACTGTTGCGTTGCTTTGGTTACTGGAGGTGATTATTATTATTTACATTTATGTTCTGAAATGTATTTTCCTTAAAGCAGTGTTTCTCAAACTCTGGGGCACGCTACCCTAGGGGTAAGTTATGTAACTATAAAGAAGGCCCGATTATATTAAAAAGTCAAAAATAAATGATTTAAAATAAATATTAATTTACTAAAACGAAGTGAAACAAATTTCACTTTGCAATAATTTAAATTAAATACACATTTACACTGATATAGTATACTTATAAATGCATCAGTACTCTTTCCAAATTTCTGATAATTAATTTATCAATATTATTTTAAAAACAGATTTAATAATTACCAGCGCCTCTGATTGAATTGTCCTATACAAAATTAAATAATTTTCTTGATAGTTTGTATGGTTTATTATTAATGTCGTATTGAAGCTTTAGCTACAAAGTACATTTTTATTTTGTTAAACTCATTAATTTTGTATAGGGAGGGGGGGGATGAAAGGAAAACTGTGATTGAAAATTGGGTCACAAATTTTGAAAGTTTGAGAAGCACTGACTTAAAGGAAAAAAACTTACAAAACTGCTTTTGAAATTTCATTTCGATACTTTTAAAAATATATTTCGTATATATTTGCAAAAATGATTTAAGTTTGTAAGAATATACATAATTGTTGAATAAATAATGTAGAATATTATTCAAAAATATTTAATTTAAAATTCATCTATACACTCTTTGGCATTATCAATACCGAACGAGTTAATAAATTTGAGTACAAAAACCTTTTAAACCATTTAAATTCTTCACAGAAAACTAGTAATAATTTTGCAACATACGCATAAACTGTGGAAGAAAGAAAGCTGTCGTTTTGACATTTTATTTTATGTTCCATCTTCTATATAAATTAAATGATATCTCTTTTTCATAATATTTTCCTTTTTGTCATAAAGTAGTCCCCTCATTGAATTCCATAGTTTATCATGTGAGAGAAATTTTAAAAAAAACACATTTTCTGTTAGTGAACATAGTAAAATTAGTATGCAAAAAGAACTAAAGCTAAAAGTAAGTAACGTATGCTTAATAATGAAATGATTAGAAAATTGTTATGAAAACATAAGTTACATTTTGATATTAGATACCTGCTACATACAATTGATTTTGATATTAGATTAAAACTTAAATATGTTTCCAAGATTATTGGAATGTGTGTAATTAGAGTATCATATGCACGATTTAAATAAAATTACATGGTAAAATTTTGAAACATTTGCTTGGATATCATAAAACTTTGAACCTCATTTTGATTTTTTTACGAATCCAAAAAAAAATCTTTTTATATAAACTGAAAATGAGAAATATTTATTTTTTTATTAAAAAGGTTAATTAAAGATACAATTCTTAATATGTTACTTTCCTTTTACACACTACGTACTAGTTAAGTGCTACATCAATACCGAGTTGACAGAAAGGGAATAAGTTTAGCAAAGGAGAAAAAATAGCAACGAGCAAAAAATAATTTTTTTTTCTGAAAATGTATTTGTAACATAGAGATAAAAAATGTCGGTTTATTACATTGTAAGACCACTGTGGAAGACTGTAAATATTGTTTAAGCACAGAGACAATACTTAGGCACAAAGCGGAATTGAGGGATGGCTCTTTGTACCATTTCAACCAAATGCGACATTTCAGACCTTATCCCACGAAAACGTATTTGGAGCAATTTTCCAAAAAAGCACCATTTTGTGCAATTTCTACCATGTTGCCATGACAACTGCTTCGAAAACGTTTTCCTAGTGAGATGAAAGAATTGCTCTCAACTCCAGCAAATGGGCTTATTCGTCTCTCTAAGTCATGAACAAGATGGCAACCTCAACTTCATCAAACGCATCAGAAACGGTGTATAATATTTTAATAGTGTATAATATTTTAATAGTTTATAAAATTTTAATAGTGTATAATATTTTAATAGTGTATAATATTTTAATGGCGAACAATATTTTAAGCAGAATTATGATTCGTTTCTGTTTTCGGCCGTCAACAAAAGCGCAAGCGGAATTAAAGGAATAATTTTGGATGTTCGTTTTCCAAAGCAAAAAAAATCAGCGAGTAGTTTTTCAATGAGAGGATAACGCACGGCTGACGTCAGAACGTATTCTTTTACATACGGAAACATTTCAACCCACATAGATGCTCATAAATATTCCCGTACCAGTTTTTCCAGACATGCCTGTGTGGTACGGCCTTTCGTCTTCTGAACGTGGCTGAGATAGAGCATCTAAGCACAATCCAATCACGTCCCAGACATGTTCGGTTGGTGATATTCGTCATGAAACAACAACATGAAAAAGGCTATCTCCTTCCAAATCAAAAGCTTTACTTTTTAAACTGTAGAAACTTTCTAAATGTTTCTACAATAAACATGATTCACAATCATTGCGAGTGAATTTATCTGAAGATTCTTAACATTATTGCGTCTTTAAATTAAATTAAAAATGGGATGGCGTTGAACTTTTTTTTCTTAACTAAGGTTGTAGTGGGCTATCTCATGAGGATTTTCTCATAAACTAACGTGGGGAAGTATTTTTAATTCCCTACTTTAAGTTTAAAAATGTACCTTATAATGCAAATTATTTTTAAGAAATTTAAGTGGGTGAGAGAGAGGTAAGGCTGAAAATAGCTGTCAAGATTCAGCAGTTATTTAGAATTATTCTCAAGGCAAAAAACCCAAAATAAAGAAAAATGGTTAAAACCTCCATTTTTTAAATGATATAAAGGCAAAAGGTCAAAGCTTACCTTATCTCTTCCTTGTGACAGACAGTCCAACATTGGATTGTCCGACTTGCAAGTGAACACTTAAAAAGTCTCTCTTTTTCTGGAAGAAATAAAGGTTTCCAATTTGCCCTATATGCGAGCTAGAACAGGCTTCACGTCAGCACATCTTGGACTGTTTTGGACTGGACTGGGAAAGATATCCATGATAGTACACTTCTAGTACAGGACTTCATTAAAGTCAAAGGTTTCACTGATAGGGTCTCACCAGACGGGAGATTAGTAACAACAACAAATAGCTGTGAGTGTTATTTGAGAAGTTATCAATTTTAGTAGTGACGAGATTTTCACTTTAATAAATTATAGTTTGAAAAAAACTAAAAAAACACGCTTTTATACTGTGAATCGAACTAAAAAGTTAAAAAAAAAAATTCTTAATAAAGAATAAAATGATTCACGAGAAAATGAATGTCATTGTGGTAAAAGCGTGGGGTGCTTTGTACTACATTTTTACACTAATTCAGCTTTTCGGAATAGAAGTTAAAAATTATAACAATTGATACATTTATAGAACACCCCACGCTTTTACCCCAAGGACATTCATTTTCTCGTGAATCATTTTATTCTTTATTAAGAATTATTTTTTTTTACTTTCTAGTTCGATTCACAGTATAAAAGCGCGTTTTTTAGTATTTACCTCAGATGAGACCCGTATCATTATATTAGATTCCATCTCTATAGAACAGGTCAAACAAATAAAAGTGTGTAAAGAAGAAAAAGTTCGAATTAAAAAAAATTTTAATGTACCATGTTTTTATAACGGACTAAAAATTATAAAATTCCTAATTTTCGTTTTTGTTTTCTTTTTTCACATTTTCATGCATTGTCATCGACTTCTGAGCTATGGTCCAAATTTCAAGTCTCTAGCTCCTCGGAAAGTCACACAGTTTAAAATCAATTACAAAATTCCACCCGGACAGACATTAAAGAAAGCGAGTTAATAAAAACATGGTAATATGAAGTGTCAATCATTTCTTCACCTTTTAAACATGTTCTTTCCATGTTAATTCGTATCATCACTTCTAAACGTATTGCTTTATAAAAATAAAAAATATTTAGCAGTTAGAACGCAAATTATTTTTTTTCCATGCACGAGCCTTTTTTTTTAAATTTTCATTTTCAGAAAAATGTTTATATTATGGTTAGAAATTGCTAACACACACCCACCCTCCAATTTCTCAGATACAGAACACTTTTTTTGTTTTATTTCTATTAACTGCAAGTGTTTTTTATACTAGCACAAAATTAGCTTTTTAAATTCAAAACACTCGCTTTAGGGTTACACCTTATTCTTTTAGTCGCTAGATCTGAAACAAGTCGCCAAATCTGGAAATTATGTAAGAAATTAGTCGCCATATCTGGAAATGGTACATGGAACAAGTCGCCAAATTTAAAAATGATAAATGCAATAAGTCGCTAAATCTGGAAGTGGTATCTGGAATTGTCGCCAAATCTGATTATCCTTATTCCTGACGATCCTGAAAAGGACAATGGAACAAAATTATGATATTATTTTATTGTCATCGGTCCTTGACAAGTGTGCAAAATTTCGAATGAATCCGATCTTTTTAAGTGGTTAAAAATCGAGTTCTAAGATTCCGTTACATAAAAGCGTGTTAAAAATAAGATTCACCAACTAGTTAGCATACTATTGTCCCATTTTCTAAGATCAGGCATGTGTTGAAAGGAATATTGATAGTGGATGGAGAGTTTTTAGAAAAGTCTGGCTGATCTTTGATTCAAAGGCATCAAAGCCATTTTGGAAATTTCCGGTCATTCTGTGGATGTAAGTCTTCGGAGCAACTGCAAATAGTTTAAATAAATGAAATCTTGAGTATTTAGATAGTAATTGTTTATCCTCATTACTTTTTAAATATCGAGAGTTAGTTAAATAAACTACTTAACCTGATCATATTATTTGTGGTTATTACTTGCTGTGCAAAGCTATGACAAATACTTCTGTTGCAAAGTTGGATTCATGTTACAACCTGTCGTGTACAGCGCCCTCGCAGTTTGGTAGCCAAATTTTTAGAGTACCGTTACAAAATTTGCAGGTAATTTCTACTCCTTTCAAACTAAAAATTAACAAAGATTAAAGTAACTATTAAGCAACCATTTTATGGATAGCATAAAAAATGAAAAGATATTTAAAACTTAGAATTCGAATACATTTCCTACAATTATTCGCGTGGACGCATTAACTTACTGGTCATAGTCATGAACTTCTGGTCGGCGTCTCATGAGTTCAAGCCCTATTACCACTGCCATGTAGAAGGACTCACACACGTTAAATTATTCGAGGCTCACAGTCCTCCCATTGGTGTGGTGTGTGGAAAGAGGTGTTATCTCAGCTGACATTCTCGTCACCTGACTGAAGTTCAAATTTACGAGGTGCATAGCCAAAACCTTGGTATTCTCTTCGTTCTGAAGTTAAACTCTCATTAACAGAACGATGCCTTGTGGAGTTCAAGGCCAAAATGATTTAAAGAAAAGCCATATCAAGATAACTAGAATGGAAACAGTGTTTCGAGTTCTTAATATTACAAACAATATAATAAATTCCAATCAGTATTACTTTAATAAAAATGTAAAATAAAGAAATGTACGAAATTAATTTTTATCATTGTTTCAAAATCTGAGATGTCAAACAATCCATTCTAGAACTAAAAATATTAGAATCATTTTAAGTGCATTGAGACATACATAGAGATCATTCTTTGAATTTGATTTATTCCACCCTCAGTTAGTATTTGATTTTTTTTCTTTCAAGAATGAATAGAAGCCGAATGATGTTGAGAAAATGGTTTCTTTTCCCGAGGATTCCGAACAAATGTGAGCAAAATTATATTTAAAAGTCTGAATGTAGTCATCAAAATTTATCTTTTTCTATTGGAATGTCAAAGTCAATCTCCTTTTTGTGGATTGTGTCCTTTTATCATTTTGCAGTGCAATGCATGGGTGATTCCCTTATGGAAACCCTTCAGTTAAATATATATATATACATAATATATATATATATATATAATATATATATATACATAATATATATATATATAATATATATATATACATAATATATATATATATATATATATATATATATATATACATAATATATATATATATATATATATATATATATATATATATATATATATATATATATATATATATATATATATAATACACAAGTCGCGCGAACTGCGGTTTAACGTGTCCCTATTTAACGAATTTAGTGATTTAGTGAATTTTTTTTTCTTTTTCCCCAAATGAACTGAACGCAAAAAAATCACTATTTAACGAATAATAAACCCCAATTTTAAGAATTATTTTAACAACAGGGAACAATTTTTTTTAATGATTTTAGGTTAGAAAAAAGTCTATTTCTTTTCAAATCATACCTACTTTGCTCGGAAAATAAAGACTTTTCTTGAAAGTAGCAAATTTCAACAATGAAGGGTGAAGCTCATTACTAGACTTTACAAGTGTAGATGTGTCATGAGTGTAACCTATAGCGTGATTTTTGAATAGGACAAGAAATTTCTCTATTTCCCTCCACTCAACAATGCAGGGAATATTTTAAGAAACTTTATCACTTACTCTTTTTCTTGTGAGAGTAATGCAGTTTATTATACGTATAGTATTGCTAAAAATTTTCTATTTCAAAAGTTGAGAAACATCAGATTATAGGAAACGAATGCGTAGCAATTTTTATGCAGAAATTGTTAATGGAATCTCCAAACAGTTTAACTGCCAAACCTATCTAACTTGTTACATTTTCTAAGGCTTTACATTGTTTTAAAACTGTGAAAAATTGTCTCATGCAGCAGGATGTAAGGAACATAGCTTCTCTTCTCTGTATAAAGTCGGGAAAAAAGTATTTCGAGTCAAATATAAAAAAAAATTGTCAAATACTTATTAATTAGTATTTCAAAATTTCCAGCTAACTAGTGAGTAACGGTTCATTAATACTATTTTTAGGTACTTAATAAAAAGTGTGTAACTTCTAACTGTGGATATGTTTTCCAAAATTGCTATTATAGAATTTAAAAAAGATAAATGTAAAACTTTGCATTTTGTTTGGAACCAGATAAGAGGAATAATCCCGAATTAACAAACAAAATGCTCATTTCCGAGGAATTCGTTAAAACGGGGCCTGTATATATATATTATAAGAACAAAATAAGTAATGAGATAATAACCTACTAAACAAAGATTGTAGATGAACAGAATTTGAAAAAATCTAAGACATGAAAAAATCAAAAATGTTCTGAAAGAAAAAGAGAGAGAGTTATTGAAAAAAAAGGATAAATATTATTGTTTCGGAAGTTATCATTGATTTAAGACTTCGAAAGTAGGGTTAAGCATTGCTGTAAATGATCCAAACTTCTCCTTCAGCAGAAAATTTCGACATAATAGAAAAAAAGAACCCTATTAAAACCTAGGCCTATTTTTACACGTGAGATGAACACAAAACAATAAAAATGAAAGGAATGGATGAATACTGAAAATAGGATTTTCCACAAGAGAGATTACTACAAAATAAAATTATAAAAAGAATTACAACAAGAAAAGCAAAAACAAAAAATTTTTGTATATATTTCTACTAAATAATAATTTTTAAGACTATATGTCTACTGCTACGATCTCTCGGAGTGATATGACGTGTTTGAAGCAAAAAATTAATAAACAGAGGCACCACCTAGATAGTTGTTTTTGTTACAAAACGTAATATAGATTAAAAATAAAGGCTGAAATAATTTTGAAATGTTTTTAAAATGAGTTTAACTGGATAGTTATAATCAAGGCAATATCAACATAAGTTTGTTTATAATTATTTAGTTTTAATTCATTCTCAAAAACTAATTAATTATTTTTTTATAAAATTTAGAATAAAATTTCCAAAATTAGATGTGTGTAGGTTGCTACACCTGAAAGGCATTTTTCTAACGTTAAATTCATATATTTTATCTATACTCTCTATAACAAAATAAATGACGCACAAAGAACCAGTTGTCGGATAAAGACAAAAATTGGTGGGTAGAAAGATTATGTACAGAATAGAAAATGATTAAAATAGCAGAAAAATTGATTCTGCTATTTTATTTCTTGGATGATGAGTAATTTAGCTGAATATTTATTCTGAAAAGGAAACCTTTTGGAATGAATATTTTTTAACCCCATTGGGATAATATTGCGCAGGTCTAGATTACTTTTCTGCATTGATCATTATGATCTTTCTTGCAAATGATTCTTTAATGCAATAATAATTGAGCAATTGAATTTCATCTCATTCTAATGATAGCTTTCTGTAACCTCCAAAATAGGCCTTTTTTATGATGTATTTTAGCTTAAATATGTGAAATATCTTAAATTTAGATAAAAGTTCAATCAACGGTATTGAAAAAAAAATTTAGCAGCAAAACTTAATCAGGAATATCTTGAAATATTTAAATTTCATTTTTAAAGTAATAATTAATGTTTTTTAAACTGAACTACTTGAAAATCAAAATCAATTAAAAACTATTGAGAATACTTGTAGTACATAAAATATATAAGGAATTTTTAACGAGATATTTATTTTATTTCACAAGGTGATTAATAAATTATTTACAATTATTTAGAAAAAATACTACAATCACCACCAAAAGTCAAAGTGCAACCAATCTTTTGTGAAGAATTTAAAAACAAAACAAAAAATTTCAAAGAAAAGTGTTTTATACAGTTATTTACAGAATTTTATGTATTTTTAGCATAAGGAATGTGTTAATAAAGAATTATATGATTTGAAAACTTGTATTTTCTTATAAAAATAAATTTCAAATAATTATGGTTTTTTTATAAAAAAATTGCGTATATATTGAAAATTATAACCGGCTTTACTTTCAATACATTTTCCTTGTCGATTTTTTATACTTTCTATTATGCTGTTACAAACCGGTATGGGAAACCATGCCCATTCCCTCGGATCAGCCCCACTACTGACTGACTCATTCAATGACTTTGCAGAACTTGGTCTGACGAAGTAGATCTAAAGATGTTCAATTGGATTTAAGATCATGAATCAAGATAAGTATTTTATTCATTCCAAAACTTACTCCACATTTGTATTTAAATATCTAATCCGATTTAGCAAGCAGAAGCTACTATCAGCTAGGATGAATTCATCACTGATGAAAGCAGCATACTGGGTGAGTTAACATTATTTTTACTAAGTAAAATATTATATGTGACATTTCTAATCCAGACGATTAGTAATGATCAGAACATTGGAATTAAAATCTAAACTTAACAATCATAAAAGCAAATGAATGATGCCAAAGTGGCACAATCGTATTTATTGTTAAATAACTCTCAGCAAATACCCAAAGGGGTGTCTACTCGTTTCGCTGTCTATTTCGCACTGACAAGTTAATGACTGGGTTTCCACGAAAAAATTCGTGGTGTTGAGTTGATTTTGTTCCTGCGGCAACAACGATTCTCATTTCGAGAGCTTCGGCTAGATGACATTTCTTGAATGCTACGTATCCCACACGATTAATAGAGGACCTGTAGATTGATCTTCTTACTCACTTGACCTTTTCCCACTGAACCGTTTCTTCTAGAGATTGTCTTTTTTGTAAATGAGACACCTGTTGACTTGGCAGAAAGTCTCATTGCTAGAATCAATGTTGCCACAACAAAATTAATTCAACACCAGGAATCTTCAAGAGGTTGCACGAGTCATTCATCTGCCAGTGCGATCTGTACAGCGTAACGCTCTACCACTCCTTTGAGTGTTTGCTACGAGTTTTTCTCTGAAGAATAAATTTCATTGTGAAACGTTTGGTAACGTTCATTTGCTTTCTCAACACAGTTGTAATTTGCTATTTTAAAACTAATATTTTTCTTTTCTGCCTCTCAGAGTGGAAAGAGTTCCATGGTAAATATTGTTCGTCTCTGGAAATCTACTATCACCCCTCTTATTTTATAAAAAAAAACAATTTAGACTCACTCCATTTAGTGGAAATTATACAGTAAAGGCCTTGTTCTATTTGAGAGCAGCTAGAGCTCTTTCTTGGTGTGCACACAAGTTACTATAACAATCTAACGATCTTTCAGCACATGTAAATAACTCGAAATCCTATAACCATGTTTTTCAATAAAGTTAAAATGGTAGCTTCTGGTTTAACTCTTTATAGTTTTCTGCATACATCTAGAATCACTACTCCTAGAAAAATAAACCTAATCCTTAAACCCTTGCGTACCAGACTACGCTTACTAGCGCACATGCAAATCTCAGATTTCTGAGGAAACTCACCTTGATGTTATGACGTACCTTTCATTTTTTTTCTTTTTGATGCTGGCTAAGATGGAAGTTCGTTCGTGTTTTGTTTCACTTTCTAAAATGTGTATAACTGTCTTTTTTCGATTTTTTAATTTATCTTGCCAATATGGAATTGTGGTTGGATTTCAGCGAAAGTAATAGTTAATCAAAATATTTGCCCAGAAACGATGAATACGACAGTGACTCTGTTACGTATTGATATATTTGTGATGAAGAAGATGAAGAAATAAACCAAAAATGACAATACATTTATGTAATGCATGTGAAAAAGTTTTTTACTCTGAGGAACATTTCAAAAAATTTAACAAATATTTGTAATTTTAATTCTAATTTTCCTATGTTTTCAAATTTTTGTTACCCAGATGATTTTTAATTTAATACAATCTCAATAAAAGAAATTTCACTTTATAATGTTTCATGTGCTAGTTACATTCGCTATACACATAAACAATCCATGTATCGACATAAGGTTACAATGGGAATTTGCGCTATACGTAGCATGTATCCGCTAATGGTTACATGGTACACAAGGGGTTAAAAAGCATAAATTCCCATCGTCGTCAGAGATTTAGGTAAATTTGTCGTCTTGTTTTATAACAAGAACTTGTTTGCTGTAAAACAAGACGAACTTAAATAACATGCCGTAGAGCGTAGAGTGCTTGATTGTGAAGACCTCTGCGCTCCGTAACAGCAGATTATTTTTATCAAATCATTCTTAATTTTTTTTCTGTCATTTTATCAAGTCATTATCTCAAAGTTTTGAGGTGCAATACTTTCAATCGATCAGATGCATAGTCAAACCCGTTTACTTTGGGGAAAATAAGAAAATAATCTAACGCAAGTGTTAAATACCCACGACTGAAAAAAAATAATATTGATGCTGATTTTTAAGTTCCGATTCACTACAAAATGTGTAGATTATACTGACCTATAACGGAATACGGACTCTGATAACCGAAACCCAATTGACTGTAACCATCGTAAATAATAGTATTAATATCTCATTAGCATGGTTAGAAAAAAAGTATTGGTATAATGGACAAAGATCAATAAACGAACGAAAAGGAAGTATTCCAGCTTTCACCCTCCACTATATAAATATCCAGTCTGTAAAAAGAAGTTACTATTTACCATTCACATAATTCATATATATATAGACCTATATTTCTATTCCCAATATAATCAGAGGAATGACACTATTAGCCGAGGATATTGAGGAAAGCCTCACATATTTCATTCGAATATTACATTATCGTATATTCATTTATTTTTACCATTCAGAATCAGTAAGAAATTAAGAAATGGAAAAAAAATATACCTCTTAGAATCTTTTTAAAATGTTTATTCGGAATACACATATTCTTTACAATATGTAAAGATTGTTTTTATATTCTTCAACATACATTTTCTTTCTATTCTCTTATTCAATACTTTACGTTTCAATGGGAATCTAATATTCTTCATATATGTACCAAAAAGGAAAAAAGAAAGCATTCATTTGTGAGAAATCTAAGAATAAGGAAAAGTTTTCGAATTCGATGCTTATTTTTGTGGTTATGTAACAAGAATCTGTTTTCGGAATTCGAACTCAAATAAATCACTTCAGATGGGAAATTTGATACTGCGAAAAATAATGATTTTTACGTAAGAATGTTTTTTTTAAAATTATTATTTGATATACTGCAACATTAATGTACATGAAAAAATAAGCATGCCATGATACACTTAAAATAACTTAAGGTATCTGATTACGTTCGGATCCATCATTTTGCAAAAGCGTATAAACGAATATTTTTTTAATGATTAGTGTCACTTTGAATGTATAAAATTGTTTTAAGAATATTATTACAATAAAAAATTATTTAAGTGCAATATTTTGGCAAAAAATTTACTTATAATTACCTATTTTCAAGACATTTTCCTTTTCAGAAAAACTCTTCTTTAATAATAATATTTTGCTTATAGTATAGCTACGACCTCTTTAAAGAGCCTGAACTAAGAGTTTTGAAAAATTCATACTATTTTCTGAATAACTACCAATTGAAGTAATTATCGGTATTTTTTGTTAAAATTTTTCCACTTTGATGCATTAAAATATATATAAATCCCCTTCTGAGTAATATATTTCAAAAATTCTAGTTGAAGCTCTGTGCAGATGTCTTAGCTATATTTAGGCAACGTACTACTCTGCTAGACGCATTTTTCATAAAATGAGAATGTTTTGAAAATAGGTCATTCTATGTTCATTTTTTGTCGAAATTTGCTTCTGAAAATTTCAATATTTGCGACCCAATATTTAATCATAATTTTCCCCTTTCCCCCCTTCATACAATAACAATGTATTTAATTGAACAATACTATACTTTAACGCTAAATCTACATTACGACTTTTACCTCTTAAGTGCACCGGCGCATATAAACGTCTCACTCAGTCAAAGCATTAAATGTCCCGGACGTATATATACGTCTTTCCTAAGTGTATTATATTAGTTTAAATGCGTATTTTATTTTTTATTACGTCAGAATATATTTTGTTTGTAAAGTTTCAGTAAATAAATAATTTTTTTAAAAAATAATATTTTGTTTTCAACTTTTCAATATGCTCGCGCCCCCCCTCGTTGAGTTATCTCGCCCCCTTAGGGAGCGCACCAAACAGGTTGAGAAACTCTGTTGTATTCTAATGTAAATGACACAAAATATTTTAAAATACATTTGTTTGCCCAATTTTCAAAGTTACGGTTCTGAAACGTAGTTAGATACCTTAACGATACGTAATCTTTCCTGACGTAGAAAAGAACTGGTTTGTTGAATGTAGAAAGAAGGAAGTAATTTCTAAGGGTTCATTCTAAAAATATTTATACTATAATCTGCTACCAAATGCATAAGAATAAAGCATATGCAAACAGTACAAAAAAATGAAAACAGAAAATATACTGAAGGTAATTTCAGCTTATGTTACTTTATACACATGAAAAATAAACAATTCAATAATCTGAGAAATTCAGTTTATTATTCAGGAAATTCTACCTACAACAAAATAAGGAATAAGCTGCTGGGTCCTCTTTGTCTTGTACATACAGTTTAATATTAAAAAAACACAATAATTTCCAAAATCCTTTTCCTAATATAATAAAATCCTTCTTACTTCTTATGATGCTGGTACTCAAAAGGTACTATGTAAACTTTCATTTCTAAGTTGAATAAGTATATATAAGTAAACTAACAGAGAGAAGAGAAGAGGAATCTATAGTTCCAACGTTTCTATTATTTTTACAAGGAATGAAGGTGCAAGAAATCGTCATCTCACTTGTTCACTCTCTTTCACTCACCACATGGTCTTCCAGTTCCACAGACAGGAAATTTGGAAAGCATGTTTCTTTTGTGAGAAAAAATCCACAAAAGATTGGTCTTACAGAAATACACTACATAAGTTTCGTTGTATAGGTTAAAGAGGACGTGTAAATAAAAAATACCCGTTTTTGAACTATTGAACCCAGCGTCTCTCAAACTATGGGGCACGCCCCTTAGAGGGGCGTGATAACTCTAAGAGGGAAGCGCGAGCATATTGAAAAGTCGAAAACAAAAGATTATTTCAAAAGTTATTCATTTATTCAAAGTAAACAAAATACATTCTGACACAATAAAAATAAAATGTACTGATATAATATACTTACAAATATATCAGTACTGCGCAAAACAATATCAAAAGTTAGGAACAAATTTAATAATTACTAGTGACCCCAGGCTTCTCAAGTACAAATTTAAATAGAAAAATTAACACTTTTCTTCATATTTTTTTTAGTTTATAATTAATCTCTTAACTGCCAAATCAAAGTAATGCGATTCTCTCCCCAATGCTTCTGTTATCCACGTATGCGTGGATATGTGATGTATTGGAGAGGGAAAAAAGGAGTTAATAAGCAAATCATCTGAAATAAATAAATCCTTCGCATACACTGTCAATGCCCTTTTATTTCATTCCAAAGCTTTCCGAATATTTTTATGGATAGCAGTGCATAGAAAAGATCGTACTTCGAAAAGACGTATATATACTTCCGGAAGAATTGATGCTTTAACTGAGAGAGACGCTAATATACGTCGAGGACTCATAAGAGTTTAAAGTCGTATTGTTGATTTAGCGTCAAAGTTTAGAATATGTATAGTGAATTCAATACTTTGTTATTGTACGGTAGGGAGAAGGATGGAGGGCTTGATGAAAATTATGATTTAATATTGGGACGCAATATAGGAAGTTTGAAAAACCCTGATTAAACCTATAGAGTTGAAGTTTGATAAGGACAACTTTTTAGTGAGTAGAGATCTGTTCAGAATAAGTTTTAATGGAAATAGACTCCCATGGGGAATTGCGGGCGTGGATAATTAAAAAAGGATGTTTTTGAACTATTACACTAGCATATACTTGTTATTTAAAAAACATGTTTTTTTTTAGTAGCGATCCATTAAGAACGGGGTTTCTGAAAATTGACTTTCAAGAGGGGTTGCGGAGGTTATGAAGTTGTATAGATACACATTTTCCTTTTTTGAATTATTAGACCTACAAACTTGAATTTTTGTAAGCATGCCCTTTTTGTTGTTAAGATGAAACGCGATTAGAACGGGGTTTGGGGATATCTACTTACAAAAGGGTTGTGAGGGGGTTACAGGTGCATTTTTGATATAAAAAAATCCTTTTGTTGGACTATTGGACCTACAGACTTGGAATGTGGTAAGCATGTTCCTGTTTGGTAAGCAAGAGTAGAGATCTTCTAAGAATGGGCTTTACCAAAATTGACTCACAAAAAGAGGGAAGTAAAAAATTTACCTTTTAGTTTTAGAAAGTTGTCTTTTTTAAAACAAGATGCGAGGTGTTTAAGAATGTTTTTCAATACCCGTGAAAGCTTAACCCCTTAACTGATTTGCCCGTACACAAACGTGCTGCCGAAAGCTAGCCACATCAGATTTGCCCATACGCTGTACGGGCACTTATATTTTCTTTTTTTTATTTCTGATTTGCACCTATTTTTCATTCTTATTAGTAAGATTATAAGTGCTAGTGTGTTTTTTGGAGATGAAGTTTGCCCATGGTACTGAAATATTTCTCATCCAGTGTTTCCTTTGTAGTGGAGGCGAGAGTTTTTCATTAAAGGCAGGAATTTAGATTCTTGAAAATATTCGATAAAGAACAGGGATTGGTAACGCAATGATCAATTTTAATGCTTGAAAAGAAATTGTAACAAACCTACTTCCCGTCTACCCTGTGACCCAGCTAAAGGTGTGGAAGGAAGTGAAGTATTATTCGACATGATAATTTCCAGTTATTTTATTGAGCACTTTGATCGACTCAAACACAATGCAAGAACACTATAAATAGGATGATCCAGTTATTTAACCGAGGAAAAGGACGAGAGTCAAGTTTTGTGTGGGGGAAGAATACGTTAAGCAAACATCTTTTTAATAATAGTTCCTCCTTAATATTACTTTATACAGTAGATATGTAACTAATGTCCACTTAATCACTTTGATACTTTAAATATCAACGTAATAGGAAGGTGGCAATAGCTGAACTTAGGCAGTCTTCTAATCAATTTAATTTACCAATCACAACTTCCTATATTTAATCTTTGACAAGGGTTTTCTAAGCTTTTCGGTAATCTTGACCTCTTGTCACCTCTAGTTAACTAAACTTCTAACCTTCTAACTTTCTGTTATGTATTACCTTCACTTCTAACTCGCTAACTCGTTTTAATTCGCGAACTAGAACTATATATAATAAAATTAATTTGCATATCACATTTTATTCTTAGGAGAAGATTGATGAATTTTTCTAGCCCCAAAGAATACCGAAGAGGATTAGTAGGAGGTCGAGTATAGATCCGACACAAAATGAAAAAGGAAATATAATCTAAAAAAGCCAATATTATCTTCATTGGAATGTAAAAGTACTACTCCATGCTTCCAATTATTTGTGCATATATATATGCAGATATATATGCACAAACACACAAAATCCTGAACCGTTTGAAAAAGAGGTTCGAACATGAATTTTTAAGTATGAGATAAATCTTTTAAGGATATGGGAAACATTCTTCATAGCAAGAGAGTGTACTTATGAAAAGCAAACATTTAGGGGGGGATTTGTGTTCCACAATCATAAAATAAAAAATAACGTGAAAACTTATTACTTAATATACTTAAAGGAAAGTTTTTTCCATTTTCACATTTTATTAAATGCTATACACTAAAAAACTGGCCCTTTTTAGAACATTTTGGCACAAACAATTGACCGTTCTAAGGGGTTAATATTTAGAATTATATATCAATGACTTAACAACAGCATACGTAGTGATTCAGCATCTAGAGATACCCAGCGAAATAGGCTGATTACAGCTAGTTTACTCAAAAGAGAATAAAAAAGTTAAAGCACTTCGTTTTCAGTTTATCAACCGACGATCACTTTAAGATATGTTCATAACTTAGAAGATTCAATCTGATCGATGATTTGGTTTCAAATTTGCGAAAACCGCACTCTTATGATAAACACAGAAAGTAGTGAAGATTAATTAGTAATTTAATTAAAATACATGAAAATATTTAATGCAGGCAAACTGAAAGAAGTTATTCTATGACATTAATGGATAATAAAATTTTCTTATTTTTAAGATTATGATTGTAATGATAAATATTTAAAATTAATTTCATCTATCATACATCTCTTTTAGAGAAGTTTTAATTTAATAATCTAGAGTAGAGATTCCAAAGATTTGAACACATTATGAATATTAATTAGATTTGTTTTTGTTTAGAAAATTGTTTTACTTTTTGAGATTCATAAACGACTCTCGGTTGCAGTGAAAAGCCACAAGTCTGCCTTATTTTGAAGCTAAAAAAAGTTTCATTTTGGAGAAAATTAATAATGAATTAACCAGGGAAATTCAGTTTTCGGAAGAAAATTAAATAAACTTAGGAAATATTCTTTTGCAAAAAGGTTAATGTAATTCCGTAATGAAAACTTAATGAAGAGTAAGCTTCAATTGCTTATTTGTGTGCATTTATTCATTAATTAAGAGATCTAATTTGAAAATAATGAGAAGCAGTTAAACAACTCTGAATCACATTTTTACAAAAATGAGATTTTCTAGTTAGTTGCATTCATTTACGTCTGAAATAAGTTTAAAGAAGTTGATTGGGAAAAATTATAGAAAAAAACGAACAACAAAGTACTTACGTATGTATATTAATTAAAAAGCAAAATGTATTTAAAAATAAATATTTTATACAAATACAAATTTTTTATGCAATTACACATTGAAGATTTTTAGATATAAGAATTAACTAACCAGAAAGATCACTTGAGGTAATTATTGAAAAATGAAACAAACTTTATTGTTGTTGTTTTTTATTTCATAAGAAATGTATTATGTGCCTAAATGAAATCTTTTTCTATGTTTTAAGGTATTTATTTAGATTATAAAGATAGTGTTTTGAAAGAGTTATTAAAAAATTGTGAGATAAATTTCTGCATACATATATTAAATTTGTAAATAACGAAAAAACAATAACTCTTTGTAAATAAATAATAATGCATTTATTTACGAGAAAATATTCGATTTATTTATTTTCAGTTTCCAAAGAAGTTACGGCAGGCTATTAATCTACAATCAAATGGAAAACATTTGAATAGTGCCTGTAAATTTTTTTTCAGGTAAATTTAAGTCAATTTATCTCAATTTTTTGAATAATTTATATTATTAGCATGTTACAAAACAATAAAATAGAATACGTAATATCACTTTATTTCAAGTCTTTCTATGCATCCGTATAACACACACAAATAAAATTATAAACATTACAATATTAATATATTAATATTCACGGAAACATGTAAATTAAATTCAATTTCCATTTCAGACGTAGTAACATATTTTATGCATATTTAAAGGACAATAAAAATAATTACTCTCAGGAAAATATTGCGAAGTGACAAGCAAAAAGAGGATTAATTGAATGCATATTCTAAAATGTTGTCAAAACATTTATTTTCAGAGAGTGGAAATATTGCTTCGTAAAATCATTTTATGGTAGTTTCAGGTTTATTTGTTTTTCCTTATCCGGTTCTTCCATGTTTAGTCTTGTTAGACTTCAAAAAATATATCTACGCACTAACAAGCAAAATAACTTCATTTACAGAGAATTTGCAACAAAAGTTATTTGATAATAGTTAAAAGTACAAAGTTTAAAGGTAAGAGTAATTTTTTTCGTTTCATCTATATATACCATCATTTACGCAAAGTTTCTGTGCAATTTGACGCATTCGTAAATAAAACTACAGCGAACTTCATCAAAAGTTTAAGAAAATCTTTTGAAAACGTAAACTTTTTAAGATCAAATGAATACTACCAATATATTAATATGTTATTCTAAACCTATTAACATACATAAGAAAGAGTATGTATTGTACTAATTTCAGATTAAATTAATTCTATTTTTGTTTTTTATATTTCCGAAAGATATAAATTGGTGGAATTGGGGGAAAGGAGGTAACAAACCTTTTATTCCTAAGGCATCAGCAAATTAATTGCAATATACGCCAACATAGAAAGCATTTAATTGATTTGTCTTGATTTCAATTACCATCGCACTGAGAAGCAATACAAGTGTTACTAGCAATTGACCATGTAATTTTAAACCCTGGTCAACTGATGAAGACGACTTTTGAGCAGCGGCGTATCTACCAATCGACTAGGTGGTACCGTGCACCAGGGCTCTCAACCTCAGAAGGCCCTTGGACTCTGACCACCAAGCAAACCGAACTTGCGAAAACTTCATCAACTTTTAAGATATAAATATAAAAAGGTTGCAACATAAACTGTAATCAGGGCAACTCAGTTGAAAGTAATTTCGAACTTGTAAGGAATTTCCCTAAATTACTTTCTTTGTTTGTATGGTGTTGTGAACTTTACTTATTGAAAAGAGTATTATTTTTCGAATTTTTTCATTTTTCTAACTGTTACGTGAAAATAAACTTCAAGCTTCATGAAAAATTTTACTCTGCATCTTGTAAAACCTACACAGGGAGCTATTTCTTCTTGGTCATTTTACTTTTAATAACAATATGATTCATATTAAGCTATGTCCACCTATTTCAGTATTTTGCAATCTATTCGCAATCTGATGTAATTTTGTGCGCCTCCCCCCCCCCGCCTTTCTCTGTTCTTTCGCAGAAGTATTTTTTTAAACACTTATAATAATATTGTATTACTTTCCTGTGCATGCATATTTTTGTATCATTTCTGTCTGTCGCGTGACGAGTCGAACTTAGGTAATCACTAAATTTCAAACAAGAAAACTCATACACATACATGTAAGTAATATGTAGCTTTTCTTTCATGTGTTCTGAAGAGCAGGATAAAGGGATGATGTTAAAGTAGCTTTGTTTAGCGTAAAAACCAATATATTTTTACATTTTTACTTAATAAAGCCAAACATAGTTAGAACCCTCGTTTTTTCCTTCAGGGTCTTTGAATACCTAGTTTTTCCACTGCTTATGAGATGAAAACCACCTCTCCAAACAACCATGCGATACTATGACAACAGGAGAATTTTGATCATCTACAGATTAAACATGTACTGTCTCCTATGCATGGCGATCCCTCAGTGGTATTAAGCTTTAAGCCGCTACTGGCAACGTCAATCCCAAGCTCGTAACCATGACCTCTCGGTTACCTAGGCCACACACATGGGAAGGAATCAATTGGAGATACTCCTAGTCCCTTTTTTCAAGCTCTAATAATTTGGAAATAATATTCTGACTCGTCTTATCCATAATATTAGGTCCATTTTTAAAATACTCGTTCTGTTTGGAGTTCCTATTGCCCATCAGAGTTGAAATATTGTCGCACTCTAGAGAGCATAATTAAGTGATTTTCTGATCGGAATAAATACCTATTTAAAGACAGGGCAGTAGTCAATGTTTCTAACAAGGCATCTAATATATACATCGGAAGGCTTAGAATATACTCAATTATTTGCGGCTGGTCCATGGCGAAGAGTACGAGTTGTATTCAAATTCACTAGAAGCGAGGAAACACAAGTAACTGAATAGTTACTTTACCTATGTGCCTGTTGAAGATGAAGCTGATTGTCTCTTGGAACATGAATTATGGAGCTACCCTCAACATCATGTCAGAAAGGGTATGGAGGTTCACCTGATTCGTTATAGGATCTTGGTGCGAAAGAATATTATTTGATTAATTGTTTGATTGAGGCAAAACGGAGGGGCGATGTTAGGTAAGATCCTGCACTCTTAACTATGTGCTGTTGATCCGCGGGAGATGTTTTATATTTCTTCTATCAAATATTGCAAAACCAATAGAGACGGTCTCCGGGTCGCAACGTGGGGAGGTGCCCTCTGGTGGTTACAGTTTTTCAAATAGAGCATTTTGGCCTTAAATTAAAAGAGTGAAAAATTATAAATGCAATAAATTCTTCTAAATTTTAAGAACATTTTACGTTACCTTCAAATTTTTTCTGTTGCATTTTCCTGCCTGTAGAAATGCGTGAAGCTATTGTCCTGTTACTTAATATTGTAGCTAAAATAGCTCATTTCGGTTGTCATAGACACGATCTTCTCTTCGGACTCACGAGACTAGCTGCAGGTGTCTTGCAAAAATTAATTTATATTTTCTTTGTATTGACTTTAGTTTCTGTTTTTGTATATCTCGTCTTATTAATTGTAATCCTTCCTTTCTCACTTGCTTATTAATTGTAATTGTTCTTGTAAAAGTAAATTGTTATCATAGTTGCAGAAAGTTCTAGAACTTTCCAAGGCTGTATATAACCTAAAGAACTATTGAGTTTGTGGAATAAAGACTTTTTTGAGTTGTGACTAGCGAGAATTGCTATCATTTCACTTGAGTATCCAATTACTACATTTGTTCTACTGAAAACATTGATTCAAGCTAGCCTTAAGCAATTTGAGGAGAAATTGGTTATGTCTGTATCTTATGCTTTTGAATAATTCATAAATATTATGCTGCATCAAAATAATAGTCTTATCGAATGCGCGATTTTCATAAAATGCATAGCTGGCATTCTAGAAAACACGTTAACTAATAGATTAAAGCCACTGGCAGTTATAAAAACGTCCGTAAATGTTGAGATTAATCTTCTATTTACTAAGCAAATGTTTAGTAAACAGAAGATTACAAACAAAATAAACTACCTATGTAAATTATACATGTATTGTTATCTCTTTGGTTGCAACAACAATGCGAAACTGCTGCCACATTTTACCTCTACAAAAAAAATCTCGTCATGTTCAATTATGGGTTTAAATTAGGACATTATAATACTAAAATATTCTTCAATTTTTTGTGCGATTAGTAAAATGATTTGCTTAAGTGCATCCAATTGTTATTTTTCAATAAACATGTTTATCGCAAACTATAAACATTTGAACAAACAGAAGAATTAATTATTTTTCGAACCAAACTGCTCAAACAACAGTATTAATAATAGTTTCTTATGAAGGCAAATTTTTAGTCTGATAAGTGGTAACTGTAAACATTTACTTATTAGCATCTAAATGCGGTGGGGATATTTTGGTATACCTTGTTGTGGGACGAAATTCTCTTTAGGACAGTCGATGCATAAAATCACACAAAAATCGGATTTCTTCTTTTATGAAATTGTGGCTTTGGCTTAAAAATATTGTTTAGTTTCCAGATTTACTGATTTGTTCCGAAACTGAAGAACGTGGCAATCAACAATTCTTAGCACTTTTCACACACATCTACGTATCTTTTCAAAAAGGGATAATGGAGTTACAAAAATCATTTATTTTATAGACTCTGAAAACAATTCTACCATCATTCTCGAAGAGCAATTACTTGTTTATGAAATTTTGTCCCAGCAAATGTGAGAGAATACAAATCCGGTGATGTGAGTAAAGCTATATATTTAGAAGTAAAAGATTGGAATAGGGAAACAATTATAATGAGATTGGAATCTCGGCACATCAGCGGTTTGTTTTAATGTATATACATTAAAATGTAATAACCACCTGTCAATACAATTATGTATTGTCTAAAACATTAGATTAAATAAACTCCTGTTTGTGAAAATTTCATTGCAATGAAGAAATCGACAGAATTAGATGAAATTTAATACACAATTGGTGTTGGTACAAATAAATGACCAAAATTTCAATGTCTGAAAACAATACTAAGTGTCTGAAATCAGTGTTTGAAGTAGACACCCACGTGCTACAATCAATGATGCTATAGGATGTGGCATGGAATCAAGCCAATTTTAAGTGGCTACCTGGGGAAGAGCATTCCATATTGTTTCCATACTAAACTAAAGTTTCCCTGTAGAAGATTTATGTAGAGGATTGCAAGCAACACGCCGACCTAAGAAATACAATACATGTTCAATTGGCGATGTATCTGGGGAATAGGTAGGCAAAGTACGTTGTGTATATATTTAGCAATGAAATGAAATCTTAAACATTTCTGGAAATATGTGGGTGGGAATTATATTGTTGAAATACAGTTCGTAGGATGCATTGATGGAAGGAAACAGCTTCCTGCTCTAGATCTTCATTGATGCACAGGCTTTTGTGAAAATTACCCACAATTCGTATCAACTGAGACAGTCCACGATATGCAATTGAACCCCAGGGCATTATTCAAATTTTTTTTCTCCTATGACGTTCAAAACATACTTTGAAAGATGGCGCTTACCAACACAGAATCTGTCTTGAATGAGACAACTACAGTATCAAAACTAATGTGGTAATCGTCAGAAAAAGTCCTGATTCCAATCAGCACTCCAGTTTCTATATCCATGTAACCATTGTAGCACACGTTGTTTTAAATGAGGAATGATCCTGAAATGAGTTTTAATACGCAATGAATGGTGCAACGGATGTCGACGAATTAATGAAACAGACAGTGATACACCTGTATCAACTGACCAGTGGGCTGCCAATTCTGTAGATGAAGCTGTGTATCCCGTCAGAACCATGTCTCTCATCAGTCATTAACATCACTTTTCGGTGACCAATCCGAGTTGTCCAATTCTCCTCGGTCCACTGATTCCAAACACGCATCTCTGTGCTGCTGTTACGCTACAATAGGTCAACTGTCAAGATAGGACAATCTTTCTTGAATAAGGCCAATTTGATTCACTTTTGTTCAAACTCCTTAAATTGTTAAAATGTCGCGGCCTTTTGTCTAAGAGGAATAGTTACTACCTATCTAACGCTTACCTGTAGCAGATAACCACCGATAGCCATGCATGCCACGAAACAGCCTGTCTATTTATGCGAATTAATAAGTCATTCAGAGGGCTCTTCCCAGTGAAAAAAATCCCAATAAGTCTGACAATCGAGTTATTTGCTTACCCTACCCTGCGTTACAGTTACTGAAACTTTCAAATCAATCGTATTTTTTTTCATGGTTGTGACAAGTTTCACAATCATGAGTTTAATTTTATAATTTATAAGTTTATTTCTCAGTACCTAATTTTAATTTAAAATATTAAGGAAAACTACCAAAGGAAGCTTTTTCTGTAATATACGAATTCTTTTAAGGCAAGTTAATTAACAGTATACTTAAAATTAGAACTTTCTTTAGATTAAAATTTTGCAAGTAAACATATATTCAAGCATAAAGTCTTACAAGCAATATGGTTGAAAATGAGGAGACAAAATTCCCTGACGACAAGGAAATAAAACGATATTTTCTGAAAGAAATATTTAAAATAATTGAATCACGTTTAAATTATGTTGAAGAGCCATGACATATTAATGTGAACTAATCTGTAAGCAGACTCTTATGTATATTCATGTATCTTTCAACATATATTATTTTTTTTAGTCTTGAGTCTGTACTTTCAAACCACGCAAACTGTCTGCATTAAATTTAATTAAGTAAATAATTATAATGATTGTCTGTAGTAATTGATAATTATATGAATAAAAAATCATCATCATACCGAAAGTTTTTCTTATTTTGAGACACCGTTATAAAACTATTTCATTTTTTCCAAAGTATTTGAGAAATGTTCTCCTTAAAAATTATCATAAATTGCAAATCAGTAATTTAAATGCTTCAAATTAATATAGTTTTAACGAATAATTTCAATTATTAAATTAAATTATTGTAAAAAAATCGTGGTTGATATTTACAAAAATATTAAAAGAAAAGGTAGCTTAGGATGATACAAGTTTAAAAAAATCTTAATAATTAATTTCTAATGAAGTTTGCATTTCTCAAATATCATCAACCAGACCAGAAGAGACTTTCTTCAGCTTCCTGGATAAGTGAATTTATTTCATTATTGGATAGAATAAAAAAAGCTAGAAAAATTATTAAACTAATATAAACAATTAGAATATTTTCTATACTTTGCTTTATAAAATATCTGTTTTTAATTTATCTGGGTTTTTTTTTTTTTTTTACGAAGAGAAAAGGAAGTATTCAAAGACGCAAGGTGGCTACTTACCAAAACGATACATTATTCCATGATTACCGCACACAAAATGGCAGAGAAAAGTTATTCCTTTTGACTTAAAAAGAATAAAAGTTCTTGGTGATATATATATCTTTCTAGGTAATATAGTTATTCATTTGGTGGTTTGTTTATAAAAATAATATTTTGTAATTTGAGGTATGTTGCTTGTGTAAGACACGTGTTAATTTTATTATTTTTTAATTTAATATCATTTGTTTGAAAGAAAATAGATACTTCTATGTTTTTAAATAAGCCCATCTGCGTTCCAAGAAAAATATCTGTAGAAAGTATATTATTTCTTTCTTTTTGTATAGTTAACGTTCACAATCATTAGTCTTAAGTTATTTCTTAGTTTTAACTAAATAGTTTGTAACATATCAACACTATTTATTAGAAAATTTACCCTAAGGGTTAAATAAATAGTGTTTTGTCAATTTCAAAAACTGATTTCTATTATTATTCCGTATTGTATAATCATATATAAAGTAAATAATCAGAAGTTTTCGCTATATATAAAAATATAATTATTAAATTTTTTAACCAAGTTTCTAACTTCTATGTACTCTAACAATTGCGAAAGATACAGTGTTTCGTATTGGGATTATTTTTGTGTGAGATTTGATGTAATTTGCATGATAATAATCTTTTCTAACTATTTTTTACATTTATAGAAAGAAAAATCAGTATAACAATGTTTCTTAATTTAATCTATGTACTATTTTTAATCCTATCTACCTTTTACAAAGAAAAGTTTGTGAAAAAAAATAATACAAAACCTAGTTTTAAAGGAAATGATTAACATAAAAACAGGTTTATAAATTTTTAATAGTATTAAATACTGCCATAAAATTTAATCAAGACATTTTAATTTACACCCAAAAATTTTAACTATCCATTATTGTGATTTTTGTAATCATAAAACATTTTTAAGTTGAAAAAATCGTTTTATAATAAATTTTAATACTACTTACCTCTCTGAGAGTAATGTAATGTGTAACACACTACAAATTATTTAGAAAACAATAATAAATATAGATAAGGAAACTAAAAGAATCACTAAGAGTAAAATAACGAAGATAAAAAAAACAAGACACAGGTAATTTAAACGATAAAATTGATTAAAGAAAAATTGGGAAAAATACTTTATATTAAGCTCTTTTAATACTTCTTGTTTTGTCTAAGCAAACAAAAAATAGCTGCCATTCACGATATATTAAAAATTATTGTTTTCATGATAGTCTTTTGTTTCATATTATTAAAACTAAAAACTTTCTTTGTTCATAAATTTAACAAAAAAGCAAAAAGGTTATAATAACTAAGAATAAATATTATATATTTTATGAATAAATATTATAATAATTTTAATTCTGCTAATTTTTTAATTAAGAATTTATGATTTTTTCCAATTAAAATTTTTATTAGTAAAAAGGTTTCGGATGTAACAAAACAAGATGGGATAATTAATTATAATAATAATTTAGTATCTCACAATATATAGTAATTTAAATGTTTAGGATATTATACATTTACTTATGCATACCACCAATAGGATATTTAAAACATAAAGAAACTCTAAATTTTAAAGAAAAAGTAGAAGGATTACATTAATTATTTCTAATAACAAAAGCACCGCTAAAGCAACAATACGCAATTAATTATATTACAAAATCAGCTGTTAAACCCTACTTAAATATGGAGGACTTTGTAGAGTATGTATCCGATATTTTCCAATAATAGAATTAAATTATAAAACTAATCATAACGCCGATTATTGATATAGAGGGTGGGCGTAATTTCACTTCACTAACATAGAAGAAGTTCGTTGAGGTAATCCTGTAATGCATGGGGGGGAGGCATTATGTTGAATGGACGAATGGAGAAGTGAGGAGATTGTTAATGTGATGAAACTATTCTCCCACACGTCCGTCTGCACCGAGGTGCCATTGATCCAGACTTTATTTTTGTAAATGAAAATTCACGCCCACACAGGAACTCACATGTTGAGGAGCGTCAAGATATAAGGATACCTGCAGAATGGATTATCCTGAGTGTTAGCTTGATTTAAATTACTTCGTACATATATGAGATTCTTTTTGGAAATGCCTGGCACATCAAGCTCGTATTCTCTGGAGAACACCAGACATCCGAAGTAAACAATCCTTAAAGTTTGGGATGGATCTATACGGTTCCTTCAACTAACTCCTTGGGAATTCCTTTAAGACCATCATTTGTTTAACCAACTTTCTCTGAGGAAAAGAAAGCGGGATTATGCAAATTATTAAGTTTGATATGCATATTCTGTATACGCGAGTTGCGAGTATCCGAGAGTTAGTTAAGGGAGAATTGAAGGTTAGTGAAAAGAGGATAGCTTGGATGGGAAGTGAATAGATGACAGGCTAGCAATCCGGCATTAGTGCGTATACGTAAACAGTGTAGTACGCGAGAAGTTAGAAATTCGGAAAGTGCTTAGATTTACTATTGGAGAAGTTTTTGAGGCCACGTCTAAAGAATTAAAGAATTGCAAGAGTTCAGGTACTATGATCTTATTTCAAGTAGAAGTTAGAGAGTTAAATTATTAGCGCGCTTCTAAAACAGAGCTTTGTGTACAAGTTATCGTAAGGATAGATCTGCATGATCGTATACACTCAAAAGCCAAAACATTATGACCACCTGTCAAGAAAGAGTTGGCCCAACTTTGGCGTGCAACACAGCTTCAACCCGCCTTAGCATGGATGCCACAAGTTCTTGGTAGATGGCCGGGGGGAGACAGATTGTACTAGACGTTTAAGCAACGGTCATGCAAATCCGAGATATTGCTAATTGGTGGTCTTTGAACTCTGAGTTGCCGTCCCATGACATCCTAAATGTGTTCTATCGGATTGAGATCCGGTGAGTTAGGCGGCCAGGCCATTAACTGGAATTCAGCATCAAGTTCCTGGAACCAATCCAACACAATTTTAGCCTTGTGACACGGGGCGTTGTCCTGTTGGAACATTCCATTTCTAGCTGGAAAAACAGAGGCCATGTAAGGGTGCAACTTGTCCGCAATGATGTTCAGATTCCCTGTAGCATTTATGGACTGCTCTACCACAGCCATGGGCCCCAGAGACGAACAAGAGAACGTCCCCCAAAGCATAATACTGCCACCACCGGCCTGTGTATGACCTACTGTACTTTGAGTGAGCAACTGTTCACCTGGATGACGGCGTATCTTGACACGGCCATCGGCGTGATGAATGACAAACCGTGATTCATCTGACCAGACGACTCTCTCCCACTGATCCATGGACCAGTCGCGATGTTCCCGGCCCAGCGCAGACGCAGTTTGCGATGACGCTTGGTCAGCAAAGGCACACGAGTGGGACGTGTGCTGCGTAGCCCCATATTCAACAGTGTCCTCTGAACAGTGTGCTCCGATACTATTCTACTTGGTCGTCATTGTATTGGGCTGTCAGCTGAGCCACTGTCTGGTTCCTGTTTTGCTTCACCATGCTAGACAGTCTCCGACGACCTTTTTCTTTGATAGCGTGTGGACGTCCAACACCATATCGTCTACTGCTGGTTTCACCGTCATTCATCCACTTTCCATAAGTACTAACAACTGTAGATTGAGAACAACCCACGAGTCGTGAAATTTCGGAAATACTTGTTCCGAGCCTTCGAGCCATTACAATCTGCCATCTATCAAAGTCGCTTAGATCCACAGCCTTTCCCATCACACACAGAAGTAATTGAAAAAGAATGGTTCTTCAGACTCTCCAGCAGCAGTTAAATACCACTTCTACCTGATCACTTGCCTTTCACGTCAACCAGGCGAGTTCATTGCAATATGTAGGGGTGGTCATAATGTTTTGGCTCTTGAGTGTATATTTTAACCACGCTATCTTGTCTCACCTTCGTCCTCTAATTGATCACATTTTTCTTAATTAGAGTGTTATTTGTGTCTGTGGAATATATAGATAAATAAATAATTTGAGTTCATCATGTCGACTGATGATTTAGTTCTTCCCACACATCTAGCCAGGTCACAGGGAATAAGGAATGCAAATTATTTTCAAATTGTATCTATTACCTCAAAAACTGTAGGATAATTAGGTATAGAGTGGAAACAAACGGTATGTGTGTTTGTCACACAACCATTGCAGTTATACAGGGTGGTCCCAAATTCATGGTACAAATTTTAATTGTTATTACAGGACATTTTAATAATCATTTATTTTATAGGAATATATGGGCACAAGTGAAGTTGTGAGGCACAAACAGGGGTATACAAGAAAAGAGAAATGGAGGTATTGGTTGGTTTCATTGCCAGCAGGGTCAGTTGATGTTTAGTCACCGTTCAACATGATGCATCTCAATAGGGAAAAGTGCCATTCACAATTGGGCTGACGTTTACGATGGGATACTTTACATATGTCGAAAATTCAGACATGAATTGCATGTACGGCCATGTAAATGGTAATGGCAGAGTTGAGCTACGAATGTATCACGCACAATTTCCTGATCAACGAATACCGAGCCACAACATTTTTCACTAATTACATCGTCAACTTCCTGAAATACGTTCGTTCGACGTTATCAGACATGATGCTGGTCGACAAAAAGCTGTACGCAGTCCAAGTCTGAAAGAAAACGTCTTAAGAGTTATGGCTCTTATATTCGAGTCAAGTAGAAGAGCTGTTGCTCACCACACGTAAGTGTGAGTCCTCAGACCGTTTCTAGAGTGTTAAATGAAAATCGCTTACACCTCTTCCCTTTTCAGTGAGTACAAGCTTTGAACCCGGCAGGCTGTTTTCTCCAATTACTAGTGGGTGGAACAACAATGTGAGCTGCAGCTGTATTTCGTAGTTCATGTGTTGAACAGTTATGAATCGTTATTGCAAAAATTATGCTTATAAACGATGCTTCCAATGAACACTTTGTCTTTCCTTTCATCTCTAATTTTTTTTGTGTTTGTGCTTCACCGCGTCACTTGCGCCCATTTTCACTTCTATATAAAAAATTATTGTTACAATATCCTGCACCTACCCTTAAAGTGTGTACCATGAATTTGATACCACCCTGTATGCTGGTGATTATAAAAAAATAATCAGGAACTAAATCATGTTTAAAATCTAAAAACTTCTCTGTAATATTTTAATAGTAAAATTGTTTAACCATTATGAGATAAATTTACAATCCATATTTTCAAATGTGAAATAACTCTCTCTTGGCGAAAAAAATAATAACTAAAGATAATAAAGATGCATTTTTATATTCATGTAAATAATGTTATGATAACTATGAATGAATCGAAATATTTGGATAGTTCTAAGATAAGCTTCATTAAGGTAGAATTTTAGCTTTATTGTAAACAGTTATTATTGTAAACAGTTACTGTAAACATTATGCTTGTCAACAACGCTTCCAATAAATATTTTATTTTTCCTTTATTCTCTTATTTTTTGTGTTTGTGCCTCTCCGCGTCACATACGCGAATACATTCCTAAATAATAAATTATTGTTACAATGTCCTATACCTACCCTTAAAGTTTATACCGTGAATTTGGAACCACCCCGTATATCCCTTAGTAAGGGACTATAGTTTGATGTTCTTTCTTTTGACTCCACAATGTTTTTTGTTACTACTATTTTCTCAATAAAGACTTTTCTGCTTTTTCCGTAATGCACGCGATAGTTTTTTTTTTTTGTTTACTAACACATGGGCTGAAAAGTCCCGGGCCTAACAAAGAAAACACATTTTTTTGGTTCAAAATTAGCTTTATTCATCAACGTAATCTCCATCAAGAGCAACGCAATCATTCCAGCGCCGCTCTAACATTCAATACCACTTTTGTAGAACGATTTATCTTTTGCCTCAAAATAGCCTCAGTTTCAGCGATAGCCTCTTCATTCGTGCGAAATCTTACCGGCGAGCATTTTTTTCAGGTCTGCGAACAGCCAGTAGTCGCATTGCTTCGCTTGAACGGTATTTTTCCCCATCAAGAAGCAGTGTAAAATTAAAACAAAAATTGTTTTGATCCATTGTTGTGAAAATAACAAAAGTAGCGTCACTCTTAGCACAATAACTCACAAACTAATGAATAGAATATCATGAAACTTTATATATAACAGCTGTCTTTTGAAGGTTAGTATTAACTGAAAAAAAGGTGACTGCAATAAAACTAGCGCCATCTATGTGTTAGGCCGAGACTTTTCAGCCCATGTGTTACCTTTCGTCAACCTTTAAATACATCATTATATCTTTATAGTGTGGATTTCATGCCATCCTGTTGATTCTTTTTAGAAAAAATTACAACAAAATATAATTTTTTTTTCTTCTTTTTCCTTTTTTTAAGTTAGGCAAGATCAGATATCTAAAAAATTCTGGTTTGTATTTTATGGCTTTTTTTATAGTGAAATGAGTGAATGATTATTTGCTTATGTGTTTTTTACTATCAGAATTTTGTAATTTGTTCAGATAGGTGTTGAAATTTCATCTATTTTTGGAAGAGATGATGAAAGAGCAAAACGTGAAATAAGACTGCGTATTTCATAAATATAGTATACATCTGAAAAAAGTTGCCACAAAAAAATTTCTGTAACTGAAGATAAATGAGAAAACGTGAGTAATTTAAAATTGTTTCAAGACTTGATATTTTCATCGGTATTAAACAAACTACATTGTAAAATAGAGGGATAATAAACTGAATAAAATATGTATATTTATGTCAATTTTGGTAGAATTTTTAATGTTTCACAGAAACTGGATGAGAGGAGAAATTTTTACGTTTTAAACGATAGCAAAAATTTTAATACTATTTAAAATTCAACAGAAGCAAGTATATTCATCAACTGAACTTCTAAAACAAATCTTTCTGAAGATTGTTTTTTTTTTTGGTATTTCTTAAAAAGAAACCTATTTTCTAAAATTATCAAAATTCCCATAATACACATATTAATGAAGCTTTATCATGTCAGTTTAATACTAATCACAAAGTTGAAAAAAATGTAACTATATTAAGTATAACCTATATTCTAGAAACTGTAAAATAATATAGAATCATAGAATAATTGAATAAGTTTATCGCAGCTTAAAACTAAACTACGACACGATGAAAGAATCAGCCACCCTTTCTGAATTTTTCCGATCTTAGTTGTCGAACGTAAGTTGTCGTGGAAATATTAAAAAAAGGGTCTTGTACAAACTCACTTGCTAGATTTATACATAGTCTCATTTAGTGTCAAATTCAGGTACTAACTGAAATTCAAGAAACTTGCAGAAGTCCACACACAATTACCTTGAAATTCTTTGTTGTTGTTTCTCACACCCTATTTGTAGTCATGGTAGCCTAGTGGTCAATGTAATGGACTTATGACCAGCGTGTCCTAAGTTCGAGCTGAGCTGTGTACCTCTGAAGACCAACCATGTAGGGCGGCGATGCAAGTTATATATGACGAGGCTCAAACGTCCTCTCGTTGGTGTAATGTGGAATTTAGGAGAGGGAAGTTCATCCTCGTAACTTGACCACATTTCAAAATTACGAGGTCCATTACTAAAAGTCCTCTAGTAGATGAATAGTGCGACGTAAATGTTCACTCACTCAACACCCTGATTTGGCCGTTGTAGCCCAGTAATCACAATCGCAGACTTGTGGCCGGCATGCCATGTGTTCGCGCTCTACAGCAACTAAAGACCCCTCTCCCCAATAAGAGGAGTTGTTGCACGTAAAACTGTCTTCCTTCCATTGGCATAACCATCCCTGTCACATGAACATTGTTAAAAATTATGAAGTACGTTGACAAAACGCCTTTGTTTTGCCTTATAGTTAGACGCTAAGCACACTCCCTAGCCTCATATCGTGTTTGGAAAGGACTAAAGGTAACACTTGTAAAAATTTAAAAGTGTAGTTAGGAGACTATGAGATCAATATCTAGCACATGAACAATAAAGTATAACTGGGGAGTATATATTACGTTGTGAACGTTTAAAACATTTTGTTTATTTCATACTTGTAGTACAATAATGCCCAAATTTACGCGATAGGGGGGGGGGGAGTGACAACCCTACGTAAGTCAAATTCACGTCAGTAGGAGTGTAGTTTTGCATAGAAATACACGTAAATTATTTTTAGTTTCGGACCGGGGACGAAAGAAAGTAATAATTTAGAGAAAAGATGGTTAATGAAATCGTTTTTAACACAAATATAATATATCAAGCTAAAGTCATTTTGATGTAGAAGGTTTCATAAGAATCTAACTGTCTGCCGACCGAAAAGTGTTTTTTTTTCCTCCCGCAAAATTTCCTTGTAGCATGCTAATAATTTTTTATAGTTCCTTGTTTTGTTAAAAAAAAAATACACTCTTTTTTGAAGTCTGTATTTTCTAAAATTTATAACAATTTTTCGATAGAACTGAGACCTACTGTCAAATTTCCAACACCATCATTCGATCTTTTGATTTAAGGGTAGGTTCATGAATATCGGCCCTCAAACACATTTTTCACTTTTCCTATTTTTATAAAATATTAATTTTTACGCTTCTGATTGCAAAAACACCATTCTACAAGCAGTAGAAGTATTTTTAATATTTTTGTGAAGATGTTTTACTATCTGTCAAAGTCTACCTGCCACGCCCATTCATACGAAAACAAACTTTTTTTCTGCAATGTAAGCCCCGCACTTTTCTGTTTCTTCATTATTATTTAAAATACTTTGAACGGCAACTTCTAGTAGAAGAAATGGAGTGACCCGAATGTTTGTTTACTATTTGAAACGTGCTGTTTTCTTGAGTAATTTTTGCTTTTTGAACCGTTTCTGAAAGCCATGCCTAGATTCAAGAACAGAATTTTTAAGAAACGAAGGATTACTGGCTTATATTGACGGTCAAAGATAAGTGAATCAATTAATAATTTGAATGTTTCTGCTTCAGCCATAAAGCTGAAATCTTGTATCGATTACATCAGTTTTCTTGTAGAAAAAAGGAAATATAAATAGAATTATAAATATGACTTTATTGTCTGAAACTATAAAAATATCTGTATGTAAATAATGTAAAAATAATAGCATTTCAATTAAGTTTTTAAGAAAAACGCTTGGCCACAGAATATTCTGTTTCTTGCGAAACTTGTGCATTCAGTCAGCCATTTCTAAATACTGATACATATATGATTTAATGTAATAGAAAATAGTCTAAGTGTTATGAAGTTAATACCAGGCTTTCATATGCAATGAAATGTATTGGTAAAGGTAAGTCTTCTGCTAAAATTTTGTGTGGAGTTATGAATTTCCCAACTCCATCACAAAGATTTAATGAAAATGAATCAGGATTAGATACAGCCATAGAGACAGTGGCTACGGTGAGTAGGTAAATTGCACTAAAAAAATCAGAGATGTGAGTGGACATTCTGACATACCAATTGCTATTGATGGTACTTGGCAAAAGCGTGGGCATTCGTCTTTGAATGGTGATGTCATTGCAACAAGTGTTAACACTGGCAAAGTGCTTGATGTTGCAGTTTTATCAAGATTTTGCAAGTGTCTCAACAAAATGCATAATGAGTACTGTACGGTTATTCATTTTAGAAATAATGGAAGAATGGAAGTTTCAGGAGCCATCGAAATATTCCAACGCTCTGAAAGTTTCCATGGTCTGCGATATACCAAATTTTTGGGAGAGCATACAAAGCAGTTATAGAGATGCAGCCTTATGGAGATACAGCTATTGAAAAACTGGAATGTGTTGGCCATGTCGAGAAATAGATGGGAACTCTACCACGAGCTTTAAAGCTAAAAATGACAGGTAAGAAATTAAGTAACAAAAAAGCATTGGGTGGTTGTGGTAGACTTATAAACGCTGAAATTGACCAATTACAGCATTATTAAAGATTGGCTATCAGAAAGAATACTGGTAGTATTAATTCAATGAAGCAAGCTATTTGGGCTACATATTTCCATAAAACATCTACAGATGCATATCCCCAACATGATCTGTGCACAACAAATGAATATACTTGGTGTGGATATAACCGAGTAATTATAACAGATAAAGTATATAAACACAAGAACACCTTGCCATCAGAAGTGCTCGATTGTATCAAAGATGTGTGCAGGGAATTATCAACTCCTAACCTCCTTACCAAATGCTTACATGGCAAAACACAAAACTGTAGCGAGAGTGTAAACAGCATAATCTGGTCACGGATACCGAAAAACATTTTTGGGCAATTAGGTTTATTGAAAATTGGAACACTGGCGGCTATCTCCTCCTATAATCAAGGTAACATTACTAAATGTCATGTTCTTGAAACACTAGTTATATTTCCAGGTTTTTACACAGCTCGAGCAATGGAAGCAGCTGATCGTGTGAGAATACGAAAAGCAAATTATTACATTTTACAAAAGTCTACGGAAGACAGGGTTAATAGACTGCATAAAAAATGTATATTAGAGGACAATTTTATGAAAAAAACAATAACCCAAGCTATGGAGCTGGTATGCACTAATTACAGGTAAGTGTTTTACTAAAATCTATTTTTTTCAAAATTGTGTTTTTTACCATATAAAGAACATTTGTTCCTACACTACTGTATTTAACAGCTTATTAACTTTGCACAATTAATAATTCTACTACAATACATACTTTAATCAAGTGATTTTTCAAAAAAAAAATTTTCTGACTTAATTTATAGCATTAAATATGAAATTTCAATGCTTTAAAAAAAAAAAAACGGATTTGTGGAAAAAAATTTTTTTTTAAAACAAATAACTAGACACCGATCCATGAAATCTATTATTAAAGTATGTATTATGGCTCAAAGAATATTAAGTATAAAAATTGAAGATTTTTATTCAATAGAATGTTTATAAATGCTCCTTAAAAATACCTATTTTTAACATTACTGAGATACAGATCCTTTTTTGTGAACCTACCCCCTTAAATGGGTCTAATGACTAAAATTCTTTAATGTTTCGGTCTTATTCAAGCGTTTCTATTAGCTCATCAAATGTCAGATCCTGATTGTGAGGATCCAGCAGTTTTTTAACGTCATCACTATCGACTTATAAATATATTTTCTTGTCTATTTTTAAAAAAAACATAAAATAAATTTTTATTCCAAAGTGTCGATTCCGTTCGATAAATCCGATCATAAGCATTTGCTAAACAGAAAGTGGGGAGTGAGTAATCAAATTGTGTAGCGCTCTAACAAAAGACGAATCGACGAGATTTGAAATCCACGTAACTCTAGGTTTGCGAAGTCGAGTTATTACTGTAGTCATATAAAACCAAACTAAATGAAAGTCTGTGATTTTATAACTAATTTATGAAATAATCTTGAAACGAAGTAATGCCCTTTTACCCTGTGACCCTGGTAAGGGTGTGGACGGAAGTAAAGGATAATTAGACGTGAAAAATCCCAATTTATTTATTTATCACTTTAACCCTTTAACGATCGGACAATTTTGAAGAAAACGGTCCTAAAAGTGCCTAATTTTTTTTTATTCAAGAAAATTAAATAAAACTAAGTACATGTTCAATCTGTACATTAATTTTTAATTTTTGGATTAATTTTTAGCTTGAAATACAAATTTAAGTTTTAAAGCAAAGCAAACATTTAGGGTTATAATCACTGAATGTTGGCTTTCCAGCAAAGAGGAAAATTTTTTAAAAACATGTGTTTTAAACATAAATGAATTTTATTACACTTTTGCAAAAAATAATTAAACATTAGTATTTTTTTTGTGAGATAAGTTTCAAAACATTAGATGTAAAGGCCAAATTCACAAACTAGACAGTAGTACCGAGTTTCCTTTCTGCATTTCTTATTGTTTTCATCTCTTTTGGAACAACAAACTTTGCATTCTCTTGATGGTCGCCACTTCTTATCAGTAGGAGGTATCTGTCTAATAAAATGTCTTTTAATCAAACGGTTGGGGCTATTCTCCAAATTCTGCCGACCTCTTTTTGCAGTGGTTTCTGATTTATAGAATACCTTTCAATAAATTCATCTACTAAAGATAAACGAATATCAAATGTGATTTTTTGCCTCCATGTTTTTTATAAACAAGGTACTAGTTCACAATAGTTTGATCTAACAAATAAAAAAATATTTTCTTTTAGTACTTCTTACCTCGTTTTCGAGCAATTCAGTAATCTCCAATATATTGGTCTACAATGTCTACTGCTCCGATTATTTTACTATAGTCAGTAACAAAAAAATAGTAAAAGTACAATCCGATTTACTTCCTGACTAACTGTATAATGTATACAATATTAAAAAAATGTATTTATTTTTTTATCAGTTTTTTTCCAGAATTTTTACCCACGTGTTTTTACGAAGAGCGCAGCTGAGAGAGTACTTGAGCTAAGATTAAAAAACCGTATCGCCAATATATATGTTTGTTGTGCTGATATTATTTTTAAAAAAATGAATAATTATCACTAAACACGTTAAAAACAATCTGGTGCTGCCATCTGCTGTATAGATTAGGGGGGAAAAAACGATATTCCGGGCTTAAGAAATAGATTGTTTCAAGCTTTTATGACAAGTTACTTTTCAACACTCCAGCCCAGAAATATCACGGGCACGAGGAATAGAGAGGGAAATTTCACCCCGTGAATTTGACGGGAGCGAGAGGCAAGGAGTTTCGACTCAAACACAAATCAATTTAACACTATAAATAGGATAATCCAGTTTAGCAATAGAGGGAAGAGACGAGAGTCGCAATTGGGGAGAATACATTAAATAATTTCTTTATATTAAAGGCTCTTCTCTGATATTACTTTAAAAAGCAGATATGTACTTAATGTCCACTTAACGACTTTAATACTTTAAATATATACGTAATAGAAAGGTGACAGTACCTGAACTTATGTAGTATTCCTAACTTATCTTTAACACTTCCTGACTGTAATATTTTACAAGGACTTTAAATCCATTATGGTAATCTTCACCTTGTCACATCTGGTTAACTAAACTACTAACTTTCCATTAACTATTATCTTCACTTCTAATTCTCTAACTCCATTAACTTGCGAACAAGTAACATATATAATTAACATAATTTGCATATCACGTTTCCTTCTTTAGGAGAAGATTTGTGAATTTTGCTGGCTCAAAGAATACTCAAGAGGCTTTTTAATTGAGTGTCGCGTATAGATCAGTCACAATCTTTCGAATAACATGTTCTGAAATGGATAGTTCCGAGTACGAAAGTTTATTCGAAAATATTTCCAAAAATAGATCTTCTATAAGCTTTTTGAAGTTTGATTATTCGTAAACGTTCGTTAAATATTTCTCCTATCTTCCAGACATCTAATGACATCCTGTTTCATTGTTAAATCTTTCTTCATTAAAGTATTCATATTAAATGGGTTGATAATGATATCCTCTGGTCACTTATATTTTTAATTTCACATTATTTCCTTTTTCTTTGTAGCTTTATTAGTGTGAGTTACTTATGCATTTTACCAGGAATGAATTCATTATCCTCTAATTTACAACTTAATTAAACAGTAAAAGTATTTAGTATTAATTCATAAGTAAAAAATTGTATAATTACGTAAATCCTTAAAATATTCCTACCATTAACCACTAAACTACTTCAAATTGTAAAGATGCACAAACATTCAAAACATTAAATAAATGTGTTCATCTTGCATCCGGTACAATTCGTTGTTTTAAAAAAAATCCTAGTTATTAGTTGTTAACAATACTATCCAATGGGCTAGATGAATTTTTGAACAATCTATAAATGAATGTTTGAAAATAAAACCTCGCTTCACTCCAACACTGTTCAACCAACCACTATGAAAATTTGCATGTATATGTATTTTTTGTGGAGAAGTATTTTGTGCTATCCTCTTTGTTGCAGCTTCCCACCAGGTGACTATAAAGCATATTAACTTCTGCACCGTTTAATCAATCGCCAAGTTGCCAAAAAAAATGCCAAATTTACTCCATCGCCAACATTTCGCTATGTTTACATTGAATGGCCATTATAATGTAAGGAACGGTTTTGTTTGCGAATATTACAATTTTAACATAAAATAAATACAACAGAAAGTAATATTAACGTATTAGACATCCATATGTAAATTATTTACATTATTTTAAGCAACACAAAATAATGTAAACAAAATTATTACACTAAATTTATAATAAAGTGTTACTTTTGCTGAGCAGAGATCAACATAGGAAAGTGTTTTTAAAATCGACACTCAATAGAGTTACGGGGCGTTATAAATATGTACAAAAAATAAAAATTACAAAATTACAAAATCTTTTTTATCAGCTATTAGATCTACAGACTTAAAATTTAACAAATATTGTTTTTTTTGTTCATCTGATACTTGCAAAATGATTTTTGGTTTAATTTGCAATTCACGTAAGATTAACTCATTTCAAACTTCTTTATCCTTTAATCTGTATTGTATAATTTTTCAATTCACATGTGGGAAGAACGAGTATACCAGCTGGTTGTGAATATAACTTTATCATGATTTCAACCATATTGCATAAAATGATCTATTGGGTTCTTTTGTTGCCGTAATTCAGTAATCTTGTTCTCGAACTTGTGGCCAGTGTAGTATCAATCAATTCGTGGAATCCGATTCTGATACAACTAAAACTTGGATCACGTTAAATATATCAAAGTTTAAAGTCTTGGATTAGGTGTGTGGAAGTCTGTAGTGTGAAATGCCAGCTCAAGTGACGTCCTCGCCATTTGAGCTTGAATCAAAATTACGAGGCCTTTCTTCATTTTATCCACTTCGAGGCCTTCTGGTGATTTTTAAATGCAGTGATAATAAAAATTTTATTTTTAACCCGTCACATTAAATGCAAAGTATTTCCCTTCCCAAACGTAATGCAACAAAATTTGAATATTGTAATAATTCGATCAAATTTTATTTATCCGTTGCGACACATGTGTAGTACGGTAATATATCTTAGTAGATGGGAAAACATAAGTTGTTATATATTTGAGATATTAATATATTGCTAATTTTTCAGCATCAAATAATTTTTCGAGGAATCAACTCGCGTTTAAACAAATCATTGATCAAACTTTTAAAATTTTATAAGGGCCAAATTATTAAAATAATTTTAAATACAGCTGTAGATCAGTATTTATTTATATGTTTCTTTTATATATGTGAAAATAAACTGTTTATATATATATATATATATTTATGTATATATATATATATATATATA